>MU757323.1:96675-118025 GCA_026770625.1 Nicotiana glauca | reverse complement strand
ACTAGAGCAGTGTTAGATTTCTCATAGCCTGTGTTGCCCGTGGGTTTCCGGGTCTTGGAGGTTACTTCAGTGTTTCGTATTAAAATGTATGTGCCAGGCGGCAATTGTATACATTTTTCATGTTATTTAATTTTTATTTTAAATTTCAAAATTTGTTATTACTTCCGCAAGGTATCAGGCTTACCTGGCCGCGAAGACTAGGTGCCGTCATGGCGTGTTCACGATTGGTGAACTAGGGTCGTGACACAAGCACTTAAGTTCTCCAAATAAATGCACAGATCATGGAGGCGTCCGTTTGGCTTTCAAGGAAAACCGGTGGACTTTGGACAAGGCTATCTTAATGAGTCATTATGTGGACAACATAACTGACTCGGCTAGGTTTTACCATGATGCATGTATGATTTAAGTGGAATAAGGTTTCTATCTTGAAGTGCTAGACTGGTACCCTTGAGCGGACAACTCCAGAGGGAAAGGCACGGAACCGTCAACTACACCGTTGATCGACTGATTTTACCGCAAATATGCCTTTGCCAAATTTAGGGGGTGATAGTATTGGAAGTGCACAACTACTCATTATAAGCGTTGCTATATTATTTGTTTGGCACGAGTTGAATATGATGCTGAAAAAGTACAATTTGCAAGAATGAAACATGTTGACATGTATTTTCATGTTCATACAATAAAGTTAGTAATGATTGCTCAGAAATTACAACAGTATTGGTGGAAAAGCGATAATGACGCCCCCTTTTTTCCCTAAAGCGGAATCGGGTTCGCGACATTTAGGAAAGACAACTCTTTTCCCACTTTGGGAATTGTTTTTTTTTTTTGAGTTTGAAGAGTCGCCACCTAATGATTATGGTGCATTAGGACACTTTTAGAAGAATTAAAGATGCATACTAGAGCTTTGGGTAAGGGCTTGAAATTATCTCGAGGGGAAGGTGTTAGGCACCCTTCAATATCCACTAGTGTGGTTCCCGGCCATGCTACAATTGTGACTTTAGATGTAAATGTGTATAAACAAGTACAGGAAACACGAAAGGTTAAAAGAAGTGCTGAATTTTAAAGGTGCAATATTTGCAAAAAAAATGTGCAAGTAGAGGAAAATGTCAAGTAGTTAGTGCAAATAATCCGAAAGATCATGCGAGAAGCAAAAATTGAAAATGAAATAGCTTTAAAGATTCAGAAAATTTTGTTAAACTAATAAAGAAGGAGAAAAGGGTCCTAGTTTTATACATTACATGGATCATTCGCACAACACTGGTACTCAATTGTACATGGAGTGTTATCGTGTAATCATCATCTCCATGTCTACCCTTCCCACCCCGTTAAGGTATTAAAGCGTGGAACGGTATCGTTTACTTATCGCATGCTACTACCTGTCCCAATCCTATCAGTCCCGGGGTATTAGGACTTCTAATACTAAAGGGGAAGAAAGGGGTGGGGGCCTTCGTGGTGTTTAAAGGATAAAATTCTAGCTCGACATTCAAAACAAGTATCAAGTAAAAGGGGAGAACAAACAAGCATACAAGGCTCAGATTAACCCCATAAGTCAAACAGTCATTTAGTTTAGCATGCCTTAACAAATACTGATTTGGTCTTAGATTTAAATTAAGCAGCGAGCGGACTAATTCAACACATGTATTTAAACAGAAAGTCTGCATTAGGCAACTCGGATACAGTTGTCAGGGACTGACCCAATTCATTAATTAGCCAACCTTTTGTTTATGAGTTGAAATAAAAAACCTAGGCGTAGGATCTATTAATTTCAGGAAAAAGATGCAAAGAGTTACCAGTAGTTTCAGAAAAATGCAAGTTGATTTTAGAAAAAGAGTTATTAGCTTAAATAAAGAGAAAAGATGCAAACCGATTTTAGAAAAGAGTTACCAGTTGTTTCATAAAAGATATAGACCGATTAAAAGGTTTACGAGTTTAGGGGAAGTATAGATTGGTTATAGGAAAAGGTTTACCAATTTTAGCGAAGTAGAAAATTACCAGTTTTAGTAAAGACACGAGTTCCAGCAATCGATACTGCTTAAGAACGAATGATGCTATTAAAGACGAGGTTTCCTATAGGCATGCTTTCTATACGTTTACTGATTTTAACACCCTTTCATGACATTAATAGGAGTCTTATACACATGATGTCTATATGAAACTTTGTTATTAAGCCTATAAACGGTTTGCCTAATGACATTAGTATATGCATAAATGCAAGAGCATATAGACATGATCTTTATATGTGTCATTACAGAACATGAATGTTAAATCTTATAGACATGGTCTCTATGTGATTGAATCACTATTAAAGACCCTATAGGTAGGATTTCTAGTTTGATAAAAAAAAATCCTAACTCATGATTTCTACCACTTGGATGTAAGAAAAGTAAAGATCCCTCCCACACCCTTTTACTATACTCCCCGAGTTTCATACAAAATTATTACAACCCAATGAATCAAACTGGAAATTAAAAGATACACCAAAAGCTAACAGCTAGATCCGAGCAGCCTAATTCAACCTTAATATCTAATAACATGCGATTGAGCCACTTCCGGGATCCAGATTTTCGAAGCCTTCTCTTTATCCAAGGTGTTTCAAAGTTCCAAGGAATCTCAGGGATTCCAGGCATTGCTTACACCCAGGATACAATCAGAATTAGAATAGTGTAGTATGGAAGAGCCAGCTCTCATGCATCCAAGTTCAGAGGGAGCTCAGGGGTCCCAAAGCATGGCTTGCAAGAGAGAGGCAGAACTTATAGCTAAGAGTCAGTGCAAAGTGGAAGGGGAATTGGGGAGCCATGGCAGGTGGTGGTCATACCTAGCCACAAAGTAGGCTGGCACACCCCTGACCACTTGTTTGGTTGAACAAGTTAGGAGCAGACCTTTTGAAGGTTAGACCAAAGTCTAGATAGTGATTAGGACACTATCAGACCTTAGTCCAGGGCCCAGACACATAAAAAGGGGGAAAAGGGAATGGGCATTGATTGAGTTTGGGATTCAAATAATCGAGTTCGGGATCATAGACAGCAAATTGGAGTACTGTTATGTCCTAAATGATAACTCACATACAAAGGGGTAAAGGGTAAGGGGATTCATAAAGTATAAAATTCATGACAAACAACTGATTGCATACATAATTTAAATACTGAACTATAAAGGAAAAGGGAAAACATGCGACAATATGCTTGATCTGGATTAAACACATTGTTGTTGAGGCATGTAAACTAATTGAGACATATCAGTAGAGAAGCAAAAGAGTGTAGACAGTAGTGCAAGTATCAGAAAGAGAGACTTTAAGTGAGAGTGAATTGTGAACTCAGATTGTGTTCAGTGTTCGTGCGTTCAAAGAGAAGGGAGGAGAGTATTTATAGTTTTGAAAATGTGTAGAGAAATAAGGTAACAAGTACAAGTCTAACACAAATATGTCATGGATACAAATCAGAATCAAATTAGTATAAGATTCCCTTTCAATCAGGTAATTTGTATTCAAACGGATGCTAACAAGTTTTAAATAAGGAAAGGGAGGATGAACCTTGTAAATAGAATAGTTGTTGCCATAAAAGAAGCAGTAAAATAATATAATGGGCAATTAAGTCTAAGTAAAGTGTGTAAAATTATTTTTGGAAAGATTCAGGGAGGCCAATCAAAGGAAAAGAATCAATTACCCCTTAACGGGCAAGTAAAATCATAATTTTACTAAGGAAATGTTTTTGAAAATTACTCATAAATTACAGAAAGAACTCAATATATATATACATGAATGAACAAGTAATAGGCACGTGAAGCTAAGTTGTGGCAAAATAATAGCATGTAGCAGTAACTAAAAGGCATGATAGTCAAGTTTCAGTGCTTAACAATAGAGAAAAGATTCAGAAGCATGCAAAGAACTCAGAACCAAAAAATAGTCAAGAGAATGGAAGCACACTGCAATTTCAACGAACGAGTTGCACAAACAAAAAGAGATTGAATAGTCCCCAAAGAAACTACGGTTTTCGAAAATCAAAGGAGTTTAGAGGAGATGAGCAGTCAAACTAACAAAACAGGTTTAGAATCACGGATAAGCCCCAAAACTAGGGTTTTCACTCATGCTAAATCAGATATAGGTGAAGGTAAATCAAGTGAATAAAAAATAGAAGCTCAAACAAGATCCCAAAATTAGGGCTTTTATCATGCTAATTAAGATAAAAATAAGGTGAATCAAACAACCACTAACAAACAGACCAGGAAACTCAAACAAAATCCCCAAGAAAATTAGGGTTTTCAACATGCGAGTTCAGATAGAAGATAATACAAACAAACACAGTAAAATCATGTCGAGATTCAGAGAAGAGATGTTCAAGATAAAATAACATGAAACCCTAGTTAAGGAAAATAAAGTTTCTGAAAGCAAACATTAAAGAATCTTTGAGAAAAACGTATAGAAGGTTCACACACACATAGATCCAAAACATAACTAAAATAAATCAAAGGAACCTCATAGATTAGGGTTTCGTAAGAAACCCATGAGACGAGATAGGCTTTGGAAACCATTAATTTGAGCGGGATAGTCGAAGATCGAACTCGAATGACCATGGCTGGCTGACAGAGGTTGAACATGACCGGAGAACAGCCATCGAGCAAAGCTTGGTCGAGACCTTTTCAAGATCTGATCATTGGAGCTTAGAGATGAGACCATAGAAGCCATGAGAGGCCGGTGTAGGGCTCCAATAAATCTGGGGAGACATAGATTAGGGTTTTGATGGGAGGCGGGGGCTAGGGTTTTGAGAGAGCTCCAGAGACGAGAGCGTTTGAGGGTAGCGGATTAGGAAAATGAGATAGGGTTAGGCGGTTGTGTGAATTAAAAAAGGTAAGAAGTAACTGTGAGCACATGATTTTTTCCCTATATGTGAATTATTTCCAAAAATTCAAACAAAATAATTTCTTTCTTTATTTTGTAATTTTGTGGATTTTTGTGTTAATTGTTTGCATTTTATTTGTGCATTTAATTCATATGAAAAATGTAAAAAATACGCTTGACATTTGCGTTTAGGGTTTAATTTCATATTGTAGGATTAATTAGTATTTAAGTTATTTTTAGAATAAAATATAAAAAAAATAACAAAAATAGTCCATTTTCGCATTTTTAATTGTCAATTATTGAATTTGTCTTGATTTCACTTTAAATAAGACTTGGTCAATTTTTAGGAATTATTTAGCTTAATTTTGTAAATAAATTAGGTTTTTATTTTAATTTTGTATTTTTATAAAGTGAAAACAAATAAACAAAAAAAACAAAGAAATAAAAGTTACAATTAAAAGAAGGTTGTTTATATAGAGGCTCGAACTGCGCCTCTTGCTAATGTATCCGCCTAGCCCAATTAAATCACCCATGCCCAGGCCCAAATCAACCCCACCGGTCCAGTCCCGCGCTCTATCCAAACGACGTCGTATCAGTTCAAGTACATCTCAGTCGTCGATGATAACTAATCCAATGACTGCGAACTAAGGGTCCAATAATATAAATCTGTCGAAACAACCCCCCCAACCCCCTTTTCATCGTCTCAAACACACCCTATCCACAAACCCTGTAACACCATCGCACGCCGCCGCCGGAAATCGTCCACGGTGGCAGTCCGTCTCCGATCACTACCAAAATAACACCCCAAAATCCCCTCTTCTCCCTCATCTCGAATCTGCAAACCTTTCCCTTCAAATCCCGGCCAAACTTGTCAAATATCAAATCAAAGATTTTCCGGCCACCACACAACTTTCTCCGATCAACCCCAGAATTACACCGTTGATCCCCCTCAGTCTTCTCGTCTCAGATATCCAACTCTTTACTTTTGAATCTTGCCGGAGCTCTTCGAATCTTCGTTGGAAGTTTTCCGGCAAAAATGCTAAAGTGTCCAAACACACCCAAAATCACAAACCATAGTCCCCTGAACTCCCTTAACTTGAATCACATGCCAAAAACCTTCGAATCTTAAAGAAACTAGACGAATTTCGGATCTAGGGTTCAGGATTAGAACCTGTTCTAGGTGATTTCAAGGCGTCGAGCTGATTTTTCAATTGACGCGATATGCTTACAAACATATAACATCAATTAAAAAATCAAATTCGATGAATTAGCCAGATGAAAAAATATATCAGTGAGTTTCTGTTCTTAGTTTTAACTTTTGTTTAATTTCATTTCAATTTTGTTCGATTTTATTCTTGTGATTGGTACTTGTTTTGGCCACATTTTATTTTTGATTATTGGTTCCATGTTTTTAGTAATTCTGTGTTTCGCCTTCATTTTTCTTTAATCGTCGATACTGAATCATGCGTTAATTCATGTGTTTCATTTGTTTAGCTTAGTTTAGTCTGGTATTAAGTAGTCTTTTTGATTCAGTTTGAATTTTTGTTTTGCTTAAGCCCAGTTCATAGTAATACTATTATGTTTAGTTAGTTGCTTCATGATCGATTGCATTGTTACTTGGTTTAGTTTGTTCTGTGGTAATTAGATTTTGTTTTGACATAATTTTGATTTACTAGCTAAACACTAGAATAGTTTTCTTGTTAATGGTTCCCTGATTTGGTAGATTGATCTTAGCCTAGTTAGTTTATTTTGATTGTTAGGAGTCTGTTAGTTTTTAGGTGAAATGGCTATAGTTGTTTTGTTTTTTAACTAACTGTAGTTTATTCAAAGGGATAGTGGGTTAATTGTGGCCCAAGTGAGTAATTTAAAAGGCATTTAGGGGTATTTGGGTACTTAAGGTTGTGCAGAAATGCTGTAGATTATGCCTGAAGTTCCTAGAACCTTCTAGATTGGGGTTCAATTTAGAATTTAAGGAAATCCCATAGTATGACTTGAATAACAAGTCACAACTTTAGGGACACTTCAGCAAAAATGAAAATTTAAAAAGGATTAGACCCAAAAAATTGAAAATCTGAGGGCTTGCCTCTTTGTGCCTATAAAAGGGCATTCCCATGCCTTGAAATACAAGTTTGAAGCCTCAATATTCCCTCCAAAAATATCCTCAAGCTCTACAGATCTGAAATTAAAATTCAGATCCAAAACTCTTCTTTGATCTTACTTGCTGTTGATCTCCTCTCCTTCTGCTGTAATTCGATTCCCAGGTACACGTTCGAATCATGTTTGATGAAGTTGTGAAGTGCAATGATGAAATGAAGTATCCATCTATCTGTTTCTGCAAAATGTGTGTCTGAGCTATCATAGTAGAAGTGATGATACATGACCTGTATTTGCTTAGGAATACATTTGATTGGTGTATGTATTGTATAACTGGACTGACTGAACTGGAACTATACTGTTTGACTAGCGATGTAGACATGTTATAATTTGGTTCGTTTTCGCGTAGTGTGATAACTGGAATAGGTAATTAATTTTAGATCTATGATCCTCATCTGTTTTAATTGGAAATTGAGTGGAAAGTCAGTGTACAGCCTCGTCCCAGTTAATGTCCAGGCGAGTTAATTTGTGATTAATGTTCATCAGGCCATGTTTTTAACTCAAAATCATACACCAAAAGCGATTAAGGTGTAGTAGTCTCAAATAATTCCCCATTCACTGTAAATTTGGTTTATAAGTCTTGTTAAATGATAAAATTGTTCAACGGTTCAGTTAGGTAGAATTTTACAATTTGCTTTAGAATTGAATCAGGATTGATATATGGTTCGTTATTGGTTTAAGTTGATAGTTATCACCATTTTGTCTTAAACATTTTAGTCAATCCATTAATGGTAAACTCTGTTCAAATTGATATCACATCTAGCTTGAAGTAGTTCATCAGTTTGCTTCATTGATAATATTGACTGAATTGCGATTCACATTGGTTGGGGTTGAAGGATTGGTCCAATGCTGGTGGCTGAAAGTAGCCAGGCCCCCTTCCCCTTACAATTTAATTGGTTTGAGGCTTCATGTAGTGTAATTGGGGGCTTGCCCAAAGGCAACTCCAGTAGCCCAAATTGGACAAGTTCAAAAATCGAAACAGCATACTCAACTGCTGCCTGGGCTAACTTCAAGACCCAAAAATACTTAAGACTTGAACCACGTGAAAGCCTTGGATCCTAAAAATAGTAGTTCATAAGTAATATTAATCCACTAAGTCCATTAGAGACGAATCAAATAGAATACTGTAGTTTACTTTAGGATTGGCCCTTTAATTAATAAAAACGGGATGAGCCGTTTAGCAAATTTCACGGTTTTCCCCAAATCCAAATCTCAACGGAGTCGAAATGTGTTGACAACCATGGGTGCACTGGTGCGACGTGGTTTGAAACGCAGTTTCACGGCATTGCGATTCATATAAAACTAAAATTAAATGTGGGTTACTAATAGAAGGCACATAAGTTAGAACACGTCTTGAAATCAGATAAAATCAAATACAACAGTTGAGCGACCGTGCTACAACCACAGAACTCGGGAATGCCTAAGACCTTCTCTCAGGTTAACAGAATTCCTTACTCAGATTTCTGGTTCGCGGACTGTTAAACAGAGTCATTCTTTTCCTCGATTTGGGATTCAACCGGTGAATTGGGACACCATAAATTCAAGTGGCGACTCTGATTTTTAATAATAAATCCCGTCCCGATTGTCCTTTAATGGAAAAACTCCTTTATGCCCTTGCGGGTGTAGTGAAAAAGGAGGTGTGACAGCTCTGGCGACTCTACTAGGGACAACAAACCCAGAACTCTGATTCAAGGTTTAAGAATTCGAGCTTAGAATAATTGTTATGTTTGGATTTATCTGATTTTTTTCTACATGTTTTCCTGCTAAATGTGCTAAATATTTACCGCTTTGAATTTATCTGAACTGTATATATAATCTTTGTCGAAACCCGATGTCCTTACTGGTTGAGACTCCCTATTATGTTAGTGTCATACCTTTAAATAAGAAAGAGGCCGGACAAGTTACTAAGCCGGATGGCCTTTTGGTTCCCGGTACGTAGCCCCCTCCTCTACTCGAGTTGTCCGCTCAGGTACATAGTCTAGAACACATACCCAGGTTTTGAACCTAGAATAACTTGACTCTATGCAGAATCCTTAATAGGAGTGCTTATTTTCATCACGTGCATATGACTTAGGGGACTCAACACAGGGGTTAGGTCCGTCTAGGATAAGTAACCGGATATGAAAAGACCACCATAATGCATTTTACGTGTTGAATTTATTTGTCTCGGACTCGCGCGCTGACCGGCTTAAATATTTGGGAAAAAGGAAAATAAATAATAGTGTAGAGAGTTAATTACATGATTTAGCAGAAACCAATGTCCAAGTAGTGCTGAAACTCTACCGGATTTTTGAGAAAACAAGAGAAGTGTTTGGTGTCAATGGAAAAGGAAAACAAAAATATTTTTCATTTCTCATCTTAAATAATTCGTTTTATGTGCCAATTGAAATCCAAACATAACAATTATTCTACGCAGGTTTGATTTTCACCGGGTGTGAGATACGTAGGCAACCCTTGACGGGTCCAACCATCCTTATTCAAAAAAAATAGCCAAAATTTTAAAATTTTTATTTTTTCATAAATAAATCGAGTGATGTCGTTTTTGTCAAAAATAGCCGAATGTTCCCAAAGAGATGACAGAAGGTTGCTTTTGTGAGAACAGCCACATTTGGTCATTTGTTAAAGATTTTGGCCGATTAGCCCATGCAGCCTTAAAATCTTCACCCGAAGTGCTGAAAGGCCGTATTTGCAAAACCGGGTTTGATTTTGAAATTAGGAATTTGAAGGAAAAAGTAGTGTCATTTTTGCTTTTAGGTCCAAATAAGTGATTAAATCACCTTAATAAATGTGCAGGATGAGCACGACTCAAATTAAACCTTTCTCAATCATGAATAAAATCCCTTTGGAGTTACGTCTGTGGTGGAACGATTTATTAGGCGAAGGGCAAGATGAAGTCAAGAAATATTTGAAAGGGCTTACCGGTTTGCTAGAGATTGTGCCTCAGGGAGATATTATTAGAGCACTAGTGACGTGTTGGGACCCGGTACATAACGTGTTCAATTTTTTAGACTTTGAGCTCACCCCACCATTAGAGGAAATAGCTAGCTACATCGGAAAAGATGAGGTTCCTTTGAGGCACAAATACTTGGTTGCCCCGATAACTGTAGCTATGCATAGATTCTTAGACTCTCTAAAGATAATCAGGACAGTTCATAACACGGATTTGGCGAATGGATTTTGCACTCCACACTTCATATACCACAGATATGGCCATATCGGGGGGTTCAATAACCCGGAAAGCAATATATTTAGCAAAGAGAACCGCCAAAAATAGGAGGAACATAGACGTGTCGCTTTCATGGTGGTCCTTTTGGGGCTTCTAGTCTTCCCAAGGAAGGATGGTAACATCGACATAAAAATCGCGGGGGTTGTCAGCACTTTAATGACTCAAGCCAAAAGCACCCTGGCACCTATGACATTAGCCGACATCTTCCGCGCTCTTACAGCCTGCAAGGCTGGGGAAGACTTCTTCGAGGGATGCAATCTACTGGTACAAATGTGGATGACCGAGCATCTGTGCCATCGTCCTCAATTTTTGAGCTATGGGTCTGCAGAGAAAACGTGCAAAGAAGAGTTTTACATGAGGATTAAAGGGGCCAATCTGCCGGGAGGATTCACGGGTTGGACAACATACTTTCGGTCCCTTACTACTAGTCAAATAGACTGGACATTTTGATGGTTGCCCGTTGATGAAATCATATATATGCAAGCAGCAAGGCCGCATTTCCTCTTGATGGGTCTTAGAAGCATTCAGTCTTATGCCCCGTACCGGGTACTGAGACAACTCGGGAGATGCCAGATAGTGCCCAAAAATAATGATCTTAGTTTGCAAGTGGTTGAGATTTGCCCCGATGGCCAATTTCCTGAAGCAAAGGTTCGCCAGGTCTGGAGTGAATGTCATTATTTGGCGGCGAATACTTGTGTTCGGGATCGAGCCAAAGGAGAAGCGTCACCTAATTATCAGGTTTGGTATAGAAGTGATGTTGCATTCGGAAGGCCGGCCAAAAGGCCTCACCTCCAGGAATTTGTTGAATCGTCGCAAGAGCAGTGAGCTTGGTTAGCCAAAGAAAATGAGTACAGGTCAAAAATAAGAGAGTTGGAAAAGTAGTTCAAAGACCTTAGGTTTGAAAACAGCGTGCAAGCCGCAGCTCACGAGAGTGAGAAAAGGAAATTGGCTAAAGAAAACGAAGCCTTACGAGCCCAAATCCAAAAAATGAAGATAGCGGCTGAAAAACCTATTACAAGTGCCAAAGATGCAAAGCTTATAGAAAATTTAAGGCAAAAAGTAAATGACTATAGTTTCGACCTCAACAAAGTAGAAAGGGAACTAGCCGGGGTTCGAAAATAGTTGGCTAAAAACGCAGAAGAACGAGCCCGCATGATTCAGCAGTTCAGAAAAGAACATGATAATGAGGTTGCGGGATTGAGGAAAAAGGTCATTATCGCAGAAAACAAAATGATCAAACAAGAAAAAGAGTTCAAGGTTGAAAGGGAGCACTGTTATACAGCATTAGCACGATTAGAAATGGACCTGCAACAACTCCAGGAGAGAAATCAACAAACTTTGGAGGCCAGGGCCAAACAAATAGGGTGGCTGCTTCAGGAAAAAGGCATAATCAGAGAAAGAATCCTAGCTATTGCTCACTACATCACCAGAAATGCCAAATGTGCGAGAATATGACTCAGACTACCTTCTTTGCCTAAGTGATGATATTTGTGAAACAGATAATGAGTGACCTGGACAGACTCTAAAGGGAACTTGAATATAGGCCCGCGGTGAGACCGAACGATGTCCCGCGGGCACCAGGAGCTTTAATGTATTCATGATTGTTGTTAGAATCTGTATTTTCTTTCAATAGAGTTTGTTTGTATTCTCTTTTCGGGTCAAGTTTACACTTTCATCTTAATGTGGAATAATTGCTGATGGAGTTTGTAGCCCGTCTTGTCATTTAGAGTCTGTTAGTTGTCTTCATACATCAGTCTTGAGTCCTTGTAATTGAAATGCTTGCTATTAGTAAAATTGAAAATTCCAAAATCAGTTTGTTTCTATTTTACATTTGTTGCCTTTGATCTGATTCAGGCATGGTCATGATGCGTAGGCAATCTTCCTAGGATCCAACCATAGCCATATGAAAAGGGAATATACAGCGAGAATAAAAAGCCAAAATAAAAAGAAGAGCGGAGCGATAAAAGAAAAATGGGAGAGAAAAAGAGAAACAAAGAAACAATGGCAAAACAAAGAAACAAAGGGAAGAATAAAAGAAAGTTGTCATAGTCGAGAATAAATAAAGCCGGAATGACCCAAGCGGTCGAGCAAATGCATGCTAGAAACCGTTAACTGCCTAGGTGCATTCATTCCCCAAACATGATGTTACCTATTTGTTAATGACCTAACCGCTAACAACGTTGTTTTTGATGATGAGTCCAGACAGGTGGTTCAGTTGACTGGCATTCTGGAAACCCACCCATATAACACCCGCTCCAAGGATACATAAAAAATGGTCAACCGAGAGCTGGAAGCAAGCATTGTCGACCCGTCTAGGGAAGAAGAGGTGGTAGATGTCAATATAATGAAAGAGGAGATGTATAAATTGAAGCAACAGATGGCCGAAATGTACCAGGCTTGGGCAAAGGGACACCCACTACCATCTTATCCTGCTAACCCTGCCTACATCCCACCATTAGCTCAGCCACAAGATCCTCCTATAGTGAACTCCTCTCCGGCCTACCCCACCTATCAGCAATACTACAGAACTATTTCCCAAACACCCCCACCTCCACCACCCAAACAAATCCCATGTCCTTCACCTCCGACCACTACCGTGTTTGTGGCTCCTCCACCCACCACATTATAGAGATCTTCTAGTGAACCCCTGTTCCAAACCCAGGAAGCCCACTATTACCCACCTGAACCTACCTTCAAACCTCCAAAATCATATCCTTAGTCTCCCCGTCTTGATATCTCAGCTAAAGAAGAGAAGCCTCCCAAAAAACCTGAGCAAGAGGAGATGATACGGAAGGTGAAAAGCTTGGAACAATCGTTCATAAATATGCAAGGTCTAGGAGGACAAGTCGGTGTGGCGTACAAGGACTTGTGCTTCTTTCCTGACATCCAGCTGCCTTCGGGATTCAAATTACACAAGTTTGATCTGTACGATAGACATGGTGACCCAGTAGCCCATCTGTGGGGATTTTACAGTAAGATGAGAGGCGCTGGGGGAAGGGATGAGTTATTAATGGCATACTTTAGTCAAAGTCTCAGTGGTGCTGCTTTGGAATGGTACACGCGGCAAGATCATGCTCTATGGTACACCTGGGATGATTTGGCCCAGGCACTCGCAGGCCATTTTCAGTACAACTTAGAGATCGTCCCGGACAAGTTGTCATTGACCAAAGTTGAGAAGAAGCCAGGGGAAAGCTTCAGAGAATACGGTTTTCGGTGGAGAGAACATGCCGCAAGAGTTGATCCTCCAATGAAGGAAGGCGAGATGGTCGACTATTATCTGCAGGCTTTGGAGCCTACTTATTATGGTCATCTGGTATCGGCAGTTGGAAAAACTTTTAATAAGGTAGTAAAAATGGGAAGTATGGTGGAAGAGGGTCTCAAGACTAACACATTTACGAGATATTCGGCGATTAAAGCAACTACCCAGGCCATCCAAAGCAGCACTGGAGGGGTATTGGGAAAGAAGAAAAAGGAAGAGGTTACAGTAGTAGAATCAAGAGCTTGGTCCAGGGGTCCATCAGCATATGATCACCAAGTACGCCCCCATCCCCAAACCTACCCACAAAACCCATATGGCCTGCTACAACACTATTACCCACCTCCTGCCCCCCACTTCTCTGTTCACCACACCCAAACATACACTCAACCTCAGGCGGCATGGCGTGCACCCACCCCACAAAATACGTACCACACTCAAAATGCCTAGACACCTCCGAGAGCCTACAAAAACCCCACTGGACCTGGTTTTCGACCCAACCTTGCTTCCAAGAATGACAGGCTGTAGAAGAAGAAAACTTTCACACCATTGGGATAATCTTATACCACCTTATACCACAGATTGAGACAATTGGGCATGTTAAGTCCGATTGAACCCAAAATACCAAATCCTCCCCCAAGGAACCTGGACCATTCGGTGAATTGCAAGTATTACTCGGGTGCCCCGGGGCATGATACAGAGAAATGTTGGCATTTGAAAACGGCCATCCAAGAGCTCATTGATACCCGCCGAATTGAGTTGCAGGCTCCAGAGACACCTAACATCACTCAGAATCCATTGCCAACCCATCATGGGACTCATATGACTGAGTCAGTGCAAATGGGGGAATCTAAGAAGCCGTCACAAACCGTGATGATGATCAAGGCTAGTGAAGACAGGTCACATTAGAAACTAGCCAGTGGGAAAGAATTGATCAAGGTAGGAGAGACAGTTAGGACATCGGTGGGGGTGATAAAGAAGGAGTCGTTGAACAGTGATGCAGTAAAACAAGAACCAGTCAAAGTGGTGGTACGGGGAACAGTTGCCAAACCTGTTATAATCGTGAATGGGGCTCACACGGAGACGGTTATCATCAAGCCAGTAACTCAATTGCCAATAGTCAGTGAAAAGACCGTCCCGTGGAATTACGGCCTAGTGACTGTGACATACAAAGGGAAGGAAGTTAAGGAAGAAGTTTGTGAAACCCATGGACTGACTCGTTCAGGGAGATGCTCTGCCCTTGAAGAGCTGAGAAAGGTTAAAATAGCCAAGGATAATCCAACACCAGTAAAAAGGGCCGTAACAAAAGAAGAGGATGAAGAATTCTTAAAGAAGATGAAGGCGCAAGATTATTCCATTGTAGAACAGTTGAGGAAAACCCCGGCGCAGATTTTATTACTGTCTCTATTGATTCATTCGGACGAGCATCGCCTGGCATTGATAAATATTCTGAATGAAGCCCATGTTCCAGACAAGATCTCTGTAAATCATCTGGAGAAAATAGCGAACGAGATTTTCGAGGTCAACTGGGTTACATTTTCTGATGATGAGTTGCCTTTGGAAGGTACTGAGCATAATAGGGAACTTTACCTCACAGTGAAGTGTGAAGACTCTGTGGTTACTTGAGTGTTGATTGACAACGAGTCCAGTGCAAATATTTGCTCTCTCTCCACCCTGGAAAAGTTAAAAGTGGACAGTGAGAGAATCCACAAGAATAATATCTGTGTGCGAGGATTTGATGGAGAAGGAAAGGACACAGTTGGGGACATCGTGTTAGAACTGACAATAGGACCAGTTGAATTCACTATGGAGTTCCAAGTTCTCGATGTGGCTGTTTCTTATTGGGTCGGCCCTAGATTCATGCCGCAAAAGCTGTGCCGTCTACCTTGCATCAGATGGTCAAATTCGAATGGGACCGGCAGGAAATTGTGGTGCATGGAGAGGATAATTCGTGTAATACCATTATGCCTTTCGATGAAGCTGAGGACGACAAATGTCCGTGGGTTTACCAAGTCTTGGACACAGTAGCAGTTGCCAAAATTCTGGAAGGAGAGTGTATTCCTAGGCCCAGAGTAGCTGTTGCATCTGTCATAGTGGCTTCAAAAATGATAAAGAATGGATTCTTACCTGGAAAAGGCTTGGGTGCCTCGTTACAGGGCATCATACAGTCGGTATCTCTTCCTGGAAACATAGATACTTTTGGTTTAGGCTTTAAGACCACTACTGCTGACATAAAGAGAGCTAAGAAGATGAAAAAGAGAGCATGGACCCTTCCAAAACCCATAACCCGCCTATCCCGTTCCTTTGTCCGGCCTGGTACTAAGAGGCGCCCAGCAATGGCAATGCTTAATTCTGTGGTGATCGAACCCGATAAGGATCTGATTGAGAGGTTCGAAGAGCTGTTTGACGATGTGAATGTGGTGGAGGCAGGCGAAGGTCCAAGCAAAGCAGATGTGTAGTTCGTAGGAGCCCATGCAAAGCTTAATAATTGGTAAGCTACTCCTCTTCCTACCCGGAGGGAGTCGTGGTAGTTAGTTTTGATTTTTCTTTCAGTTTAATCTGGATTATTTCCAAGGTTGTAATTCGGATGCTATGTTCCATCCGTTTGGATGAGTTAAAGCTTGTTATCTTAGAATTCTAATGAAATGCAATTTCTTTCCTTTTTCATTCCTGATAGTATTTATTTTGTCTGTCTTTCTTTGTTGCACCGTCCCTTTTATGCTGGTATCACTGATGTGTCATGCATGAGGAGTCTTCGGCCTAGTCTTGATTACCAATCTAACTCTAAAATAATAATACAAGAAATTGAGTGTGATGAAGAGGTAGAATATGATGATGAGGAAGCCTTTGAAGAAATCAATAAAGAATTAAGCCAATTTGAGGAAAAACCCAAACCTAATCTGAACGACACAGAGGCAATCAATTTAGGGGATCAGGAGAATGTACGGGAAACAAAAATAAGTGTCCATTTGGAGCCTTCACTCAGAGAAGATATAATCAAAGCGCTACTTGAGTACAAAGATGTTTTTGCGTGGTCATATGACGATATGCCGGGTTTAAGTACCGATTTGGTGGTCCACAAATTGCCTACATACCCAGCAAGCCCTCTTGTCAAGCAGAAGTTGATAAAGTTTAAAACAGATATCAGTGTGAAAATCAAAGAAGAGGTCACCAAGCAGTTTAATGCGAAGGTCATCCGGGTCACTCGGTATCCCACCTGGTTAGCTAATGTTGTGCATGTACCAAAGAAGGATGGAAAGACCAGAGTGTGCGTTGATTACCATGATCTTAATAAGGCGAGTCCAAAAGACAACTTCCCACTGCCAAACATCCATATATTGATTGACAATTGTGCCAAACATGAGATTGGTTCCTTTGTGGATTGTTATGCGGGCTATCACCGGATTTTAATGGATGTGGAAGATGCGGAAAAGACGGCATTCATCACACCTTGGGGGACGTATTGTTATAGGGTCATGCCATTTGGGTTGAAGAACGCAGGGGCAACATATATGAGGGAAATGACCACCATGTTCCATGATATGATACAACGGGAAATTGAGGTCTATGTTGACGACGTGATCATAAAGTCAAGAAAGCAATGTGACCATGTTAAAGACCTGAGGAAATTTTTCCAGAGGCTCCGCAGGTACAACCTCAAACTTAATCCAGCAAAGTGTGCATTTGGAGTTCTATCGGGGAAGTTGTTGGGGTTCGTTGTAAGTCGACGCGGTATTGAGTTAGACTCATCCAAAATCAAAGTCATTCAGGAGTTACCACTACCGAAAAGCAAGAAAGAGGTAATGAGTTTACTCTGTAGGTTGAATTATATCAGCAGGTTCATTGCCCAGCTTATGACAACTTGCGAGCCTATCTTTAAGCTGCTAAAAAAAGATGATGCGGTCAGATGGACAAATGAATGTCAGGAAGCATTTGACACGCTTAATGAATAAATGGCCAGTCCACCTGTGTTGGTTCTGCCAGAGCCGAAAAGACCCTTGATCCTCTATCTGATAGTTTTGGCTGTGTACTAGGACATGATGACGTCACAGGAAAGAAGGAGCAGGCGATTTACTACCTCAGCAAGAAGTTCACATCTTATGAGGTAAAGTACACTCAGATTGAGAGGACGTGTTGTGCTTTAACCTGGGTAGCGCAGAAATTGAAACATTACTTGTCATCATATACCACCTATCTTATCTCGCGGTTGGACCCATTGAAGTACATTTTTCAGAAGCCTATGCCCACAGGGAGGCTCGCAAAGTGGCAAATCTTGCTCACAGAATTTGACATTGTCTACGTGACCCGGACCGCAATGAAGGCACAAGCAGTGGCTGATCATCTAGCCGAGAACTCAGTTGATGATGAGTATGAACCTTTGAAGACATATTTCTCTGATGAGGAGACAATGAACGTCGAGGAATTAGAACAAGACAAAAAACTGGGGTGGAAGTTGTTCTTTGATGGGGCTGCCAATACTAAAGGCGTCGGGATAGGAGCGGTACTTATTTTTGAGACATGGCAACACTACCCTGTTACAGCTCAACTTCGTTTCTACTGCACCAACAATATGGCTGAATACGAGGCATGTATCTTGGGTCTGAGGTTGGATATAGACATGGGTGTCCAGGAGATCTTGGTCATGGACGACTTGGATCTTCTGGTGCACCAGATTCAGGGAGAATGGGAGACACGAGACTTAAAGCTCATACAGTACCGGCAGTGTTTGCATGAACTTTGTCAATGGTTTCAGTCGATATACTTCAGGCATATTCCAAGGATTCATAATGAAGTTGCCGATGCTTTGGCCACTTTAGCATCGATGTTGCATCATCCAGATATGGCTTATGTGGACCCATTGCAGATTCAAGTCCGAGATCAGCATGCCTATTGTAACATGGTGGAGGAAGAGCTTGATGGTGAGCTGTGGTTTCATGATATCAAAGAATACCTCAAGATGGGGGTATATCCAGCACAAGCCACAGGAGATCAAAAGAGAGCCATTAGACGCTTGGCAAGCGGATTTTTCTACAGTGGAGGAGTGTTGTACAAAAGAAATCCAGATCTTGGTTTATTGAGGTGCATGGATGCTAAACAGGCTATAGCTATCATGACCGAGGTACATGGGGGAGTTTGTGGACGTCATATGAGTGGATATGTATTGGCCAAGAAGATTGTTTGAGCAAGTTATTATTGGCTTACTATGGAACGGGATTGTATCAGTTTTGTGCGCAAGTATCATCAATGCCAGGTACATGGAGATTTGATTCACTCTCCACCATCCGAATTGCATACAATGTCGGCACCCTGGCCCTTCGTTGCTTGGGGAATGGATGTCATTGGGCCGATCGAGCCAGCGGCATCGAATGGGCACAGGTTTATTCTGGTAGGCATTGATTATTTCACTAAGTGGGTTGAGGCGAAAACTTTCAAATCGGTGACCAAGAAGGCAGTGGTCGATTTTGTGCATTCGAATATCATTTGTCGATTCGGAATCCCGAAGGTAATTATCACAGACAATGGTGCCAATCTCAACAGCCATCTGTTGGTGGAGACATGTCAATAGTTTAAGATCACGCACCGTAATTCCACCCCATATCGTCCTAAGGCGAATGGAGCGGTCGAAGCAGCTAACAAGAACATCAAGAAGATACTTCGAAAAATGGTGGAAGGGTCCAGGCAATGGCATAAGAAGCTACCTTTTACTCTGTTAGGCTATCGCACTACTGTTCACACCTCATTAGGGGCGACTCCTTATTCATTGGTATATGGTATGGAGGCAATAATACCCGCAGAGGTTGAAATACCATCCATTCGGATTATCGCCGAGGCGGAAATTGACGATGTTGAATGGATCAAGGCCCGCTTGAAGCAACTGAGCTTGATTGATGAAAAGAGATTGGCAGCAGTATGTCACAGACAGTTGTACTAACAGAGAATGGCAAGAGAATATAACAAGAAAGTGAGTCCGCGGAAGTTTGAAGTAGGGCAATTGGTGTTGAGGCGTATCCTACCTCATTGGGCCGAAGCAAAAGGAAAGTTTGCCCCCAACTGGCAGGGGCCATTTGTTGTAACCAGAGTGTTGTCCAATGGTGCATTATATCTGACGGATGTGGAAGGAAAATGAGTAGAAATAAATATTAATTCTGATGCAGTCAAGCGATACCGTGTATAATTTCTTTGTCTACTCGTACTTAATTGTATTTGACATGTTTTGAGATTGAAATGACGAAGGCATTTTATTCTGCTATCCAAACACTTTATCCTTTGTTATCTCTTTGAGCCTTATTTTATTTTCTTTCGTACCCCTCTTTCGGAATCAACTATAAAACTCTTAGGCCCAAGCGGGAAAGTAAGCATTAAAACAAGAGAAGAGCAGTGGAAAAGAAAATGAAGATAAAAAGGAAAAGTAAAAGAAAAGAAAAAGAGAAAAGAAAAGAAAAGAAAAAAAGAGAAAAGAAAAGAAAGGAAAAGGAAGAGAAAAGAAAAGAAAAGAAAGGAAGAGAACAGAAAAGAAAAGAGGAAAACAAGAGAAAGAAACGAAATGGAAAGAAAAAAAAAAGAAAAGAAAAGAAAAGAAATGAAAGGAAAGAAAAGGGAAAGTGGAAGAAAGGAAAGATCGCAACAACGATATAATTTTACGACCTGAACTACGTTTGACTTGATCCCAAAAGGGTACGTAGGCAGCCTCTCTAAGGTTCAGTCATACCAAAGCAAAACTCCAAATGTCCCCAAGAAAGAAACTGGGGCAGAGGTTGTGATCATTGTAAGAAGAGCTAATTTCTAAAGTTGTAATATTAAACCCGTGATTGAATTATTTTGAGCCTCTATACCCTTCTTTCTAAACCTCATCCAAAAGCCTGCATTACGGTCCAAAGAAAGACCTTCCGATCAATCTTTAAGAAATACCAATGCGAGTAGGTAAAGTGATTCACGTTGGGGGTAACACTCTGGTACAAGAGGAGAAATGGCGGAAATGAGAGAGTCTTATTGATGAAAACCCTCACGGGCACCATAAGGCGACGTGAGTTGAGAGAAATTAAAATGAGAGAGTCTTATTGGTGAAAACCCTCATGGGCACCATAAGGAGAAGTAAGTTTTGAGAGAAATCAAAAATGAGAGAGTCTTGTCGGTAAAAACCCTCACGGGCACCGCAAGGCGAAGGTGAGTTTTCAGATGGGCAAATGAAACAGATCTGTGGTTGAAAGCTGCTCAAAACATGGCCAGACGAGCAAGGTTTGGGTTTTGGTGAAAGTCAGGTTATGAAAGTCTGGAATAGCAAATGTGGCAATTAGAAGCTGATTGGATGGACAGACTAGGCTGGTTAATCCAAATGCATGGCATGATCAATGGTACCAGCTGTTCCACTCAGATAAGTCCTATCCTCTTCTCTTCATTACAAGTCATCTGTTTCAGAGTCTTTCAATCCTTAACCTTTAAGGTCATTGCATTTCATTCTCTTGGAGTCTGTCTATAAGATGTTTCAGTGGCAGTTCTGGTCGAAAACAAAGAAGGATGTCAAGGCTAACTACCAGCTTCCCAAGTTGTATGGCACAGCAGAACTGGAACAAATCAAAGAAAAGTAAGACCTAAATGGAAACAAGATGGAACAGAGCTGGAAGCAGGAACATACCCAACAAGAATGCCAACAGCTAACCACCATTTTATATTAACGAATCTTTCTTGATTGAGACTGGGGCAGAAAATTTTCTTTGTTTGTCTATATTGTTGAAGTCAGGAGCCCACCTGGAGAACAAGGGAATACGTTTGATGTTTCAGCAATCAGGAGCCCACCTGGAGAATAAGGGAATACTTTTCAAGTTTCTGCAGTCAGGCGCCCACCTGGAGAAAGGGAAGTACAATTCAAATTTTAGCTTTTA
>MU757323.1:85470-96647 GCA_026770625.1 Nicotiana glauca | reverse complement strand
TCAGGAGCCCACCTAGAGAACAAGGGAATACTTTTCAAGTTCAGCAATCAGGAGCCCACCTGGAGAACAAGGGAATACTTTTCAATTTTCAGCAGTCATGCGCCCACCTGGAGAACAAGGGAAGTGCAATTCAAATTTTAGCTTTTAATTTTTAATATTTGATAACATGTTGTACCAAGCCACCAAACTGGGGTAGAAAATTTTCTTTGTTTGTCTATTTTGTTGCAATCAGGAGCCCACCTGGAGAACAAGGGAATACTTTTCAAGTTTCAGCAGTCAGGCGCCCACCTGGAGAGCAAGGGAAGTACAATTCAAATTTTAGCTTTTAATTTTTGATATTGGATTACATGATGTGCCCAGTCACCAAACTGGGGCAGAAATTTTCTTTGTTTATTTATTTTGTTGCAGTTAGGAGCCCACCTGGAGAGCAAGGGAATACTTTTCATGCATTGCAGATAGGAGCCCACCTGGAGAACAAGGGAATTCTTTTCAAGCGTCAGCACTCAGGAGCCTGCCTGGAGAATAGAGGCAAATATTTCAAACTTCAGCAGTCCAGCAACACTTGGAGGAATGGCGAAACATCTCCCATCACAATGCAAGGCAACATAGCAAGAATTCCAATGGGAGAATACAAGTTCAAGGCAGCACAAGAGCAAGTTAGAAGACATAGATAGGACCCTATTGTAATTCATAGATCATAGCCTAGGCTAGCTTCTTTTGTTTTACCATAGTGTAATACGGAGGTCAGCGAGTAGTAGCAGCAGCAACAGCAATATGATTACAGCTCCTGGTAGTCTCAGCTACAAAACCTTCCTGAACTACACTGACCTGATTTCTTTTTAGCCAAGGATATGTAGGCAACCTCCGAAGCAGGGTGCGGTCAACTCGTTCAAAAATGCTTCACACGGAATATTCAAACGGGAAAAAATTGCTCGTATTTGCTCACTTATCTTTGCCCGAGAACTCTGTGTGCTCCCGAGCAATGAAGGGCAGCTGTGAGCACGTGATTTTTGCCCTATATGTAAATTATTCCCAAAAATTCAAAGAAAATGATTTCTTTCTTTATTTTGTAATTTTGTGGATTTTTGTGTTAATTGTTTGCATTTTATTTGTGCCTTTAATTCATATGAAAAATATAAAAAATACGCTTGCCATTTGCGTTCAGGGTTTAATTTCATATTGTAGGATTAATTAGTGGTTAAGTTACTTTTAGAACAAAATATAAAGAAAATAACAAAAATAGTCCATTTTTGCATTTTTAATTGTTAATTGTTGAATTTGTCTTGATTTCACTTTAAATAAGACTTGGTCAATATTTAGGAATTAATTAGCTTAATTTTGTAAATAAATTAGGTTTTTATTTTAATTTTATATTTTTATAAAATCAGAAAAATGCAAAATACAAGTGAAAACAAATAAACAAAAGAAAAAGAAGAAAAGAAATAAAAGTTTCAATTAAAAGAAAGTTGCTTATATAGAGGCTCGAACTGGGCCTCTTGCTAATGTATCCGCCTAGCCAAATTAAATCACCCATGCCCAGGCACAAATCAACCCCACCCCGTCCAGTCCCACACTCTATCCAAACGACGTCGTATCAGTTCAAGTACATCTCAGCCGTCGATGATAACTAATCCAATGGCTGTGAAACTAAGGGTCCAATAATATAAATCTGTCGGAACACCCCCCCCCCAACCCCCGTTTTATCGTCTCAAACACACCCTATCCACAGACCCTGTAACACTACCGCACACTGCCGCCGGAAATCGTACACGGCGGCGGCCCATCTCCGATCACTACAAAAATAACACCCCAAAATCCCCTCTTATCCCTCATCTCGAATCTGCAAACCTTTCCCTTCAAATCCCGGCCAAACTTGTCAAATATCGAATCAAAGATTTTTCGGCCACCTCACAACTTTCTTCGATCAACCCCATAATTACGCTGTTGATCCCCCTCAGTCTCCTCGTCTCAGATATCCAACTCTTTTCTTTCGAATCTTGACGGAGCTCATCGAATCTTCGTTGGAAGTTTTCCGGCCAAAATGCTAAAGTGTCCAAACCCACCCAAAATCACAGCCCATAGTCCCTTGAACTCCCTCAACCTGAATCACAAGCCAAAAACCTTCGAATCTTAAAGAGACTGGACGAATTGCGGATCTAGGGTTCAGGGTTCGAACCTGTTCTGGGGGATTTCAAGGCGTCGAGCTGATTTTTCAATTGACGCTATATGTTTTAAAACTATATAACATCAATTAAAAAATCAAATTCGATGAATTAGCCGGATGAAAAAATATATCTGTGAGTTTCTGTTCTTAGTTTTAACTTTTGTTTAATTTCATTTTAATTTTGTTCCATTTTATTCGTGTGATTGGTACTTGTTTTGGCCACATTTTATTTCTGATTATTGGTTCCATGTTTTTACTTATTTTGTGTTTCGCCTTCATTTTTCTTTAATCGTCGATACTAAATCATGTGTTACTTCATGTGTTTCATTTGTTTAGCTTAGTTCAGTCTGGTAGTAAGTAGTCTTTTTGATTCAGTTTGAATTTTTGTTTTGCTTAAGCCCGGTTCATAGTAATACTGTTACGTTTAGTTTGTTGCTTCATGATCGATTGCATTCTTACTTGTTTTAGTTTGTTCTGTGGTAACTAGATTTTGTTTTGTTAAATTTTGATTTACTAGCTACACACTAGAATAGTTTTCTTGTTAATGGTTCCCTGATTTAGTAGATTGATCTTAGCGAGGTTAGTTTATTTTGATTGTTAAGAGTTCTGTTAGTTTTTAGGTGAATTGGCTATAGTTATTTTGTTTTTTAACTAACTGTAGTTTAGTCAAAGGGAGGGTGGGTTAATTTTGGACTAGGTGAATAATTTCAAAGGCATTCAGGGGTATTTGGGTACTTAAGGTTGGGCAGAAATGCTGTAGATTATGCCTGATGTTCCTATAACTTTCTTGATTGGGGTTCAATTTAGAATTTCAGGAAATCCCATAGTATGATTTGAAAAACAAGTCACAACTTTAGGGACACTTCAACAAAAATGAAAATTTAAAAAGGATTAGACCCAAAAAACTAAAAATCTAAGGGCACCCCTCTTTGTGCCTAAAATAGGGCATTCTCATGCCTTGAAATACAAGTTTGAAGCCTCAATATTCCCCCCCAAAAATATCCTCAAGCTCCACAGATCTGAAATTCAAATTTAGATCCAAAAACTCTTCTTAGATCTTAGCTTTCTTCAAAGAAAAAACCAAAAATAAAAAACAATAGAAAACTGTCCAAAATCCAAAAAACTACTGTTTCATTAAAACTGAAGATGAATTTCAACCTTTAGTTATTGGTTTACATTTTCGTTTAGTTCAGTTCTGGTCATTTGAAGGTTCAGAGGTGTCTCTGTTTGATTTCGAGTAGTTTTTGGGGTTCGATCAGTTTGCTTTGGTCATCTACTGGTGCTGTGTTTCTTTGAAGTTTCCTAAGTTTTTTTTGTGAAGTGATTTTGGTCCAAAACTATCACTATTGCTGTTGTGTTTGACTGTTGGATACTAGCTGTTGTTACTTGCTGCTGATCTCCCCTTCTTCTGCTGTAATTCGATTCCCGGGTACACATTCGAATCATGTTTGATGAAGCTGTGAAGTGCAATGATGAAATGAAGTATCCATCTATCTGTTTCTGCAAAATGTGTGTCTGAGCTATCATAGTAGAAGTGATGATACATTACCTGTATTTGCTTAGGAATACATTTGATTGGTGTATGTATTGTACAACTGGACTGACTGAACTGGAACTATACTGTTTGACTAGCGATCTAGACATGTTATAACTTGGTTCGTTTTGGCGTAGTGTGATAACTGGAATAGGTAATTAATTTTATATCTATGATCCTCATTTGTTTTAATTGGAAATAGCGCGGAAAGTAAGTGTACAGCCTCGTCCCTATTAATGTCCAAGCGAGTTAATTTGTGATTAACGTTTATCAGGCCATGTGTTAACTCAAAATCATACACCAAAAGCGATTAAGGTGTAGTAGTCTCAAATAATGCCCCATTCACTGTGAAATTGGTTAATAAGTCTTGTTAAATGATAAGATTGTTCAACAGTTCAGTGAGGTAGAATTTTACAATTTGTTTTAGAATTGAATCAGGATTGATATATGGTTCGTTATTGGTTTAAGTTGATAGTTATCACCATTTTGTCTTAAACATTTTAGTCAATCCATTAATGGTAATCTCTGTTCAAATTGATATCACATCTAGCTTGAAGTAGTTCATCTGTTTGCTTTAAGTTTGCTTCATTGATAATATTGATTGAATTGCGATTCACATTGGTTGGGGTTGAAGGATTGGGCCAATGCTAGTGGCTTAAAGTAGCCAAGCCCCCTTCCCCTTATAATTTAATTGGTTTGAGGCTTCATATAGTGTAATTGGGGGCTTTCCCAAAGGCAACGCCAGTAGCCCAAATTGGACAAGTTCAAAAATCAAAACAGCATACTCAACTGCTGCCTGGGCTATCTTCAAGGCCCAAAAATACTTAAGACTTGAACCACGTGAAAGACTTGGATCCTAAAAATAGTAGTTCATACGTAATATTAATCCACTAAGCCCATTAGAGACTAATCAAATAGAAAATTATAGTTTAGTTTAGGATTGGCCCTTTAATTAATAAAAACGGGATGAGCCTCGCTAAACAAAACACAAAAGTTGCGGTGCCCTCGATAAATGTTATACTAAAATACCTAGACTTCGGGATAGGTCGTTTAGCGAATTTCACGGTTTTCCCCAAAGATAATAACACGTTAGTCACTTTAGGCGCGTTTTAATAATTTTACCTTCTTAATAGGGATGCATATTTACGTGACCCAAATCCAAATCTCAACATAGTCGAAATGTGTTGACAACCATGGGTGCACTGGTGCGACGTGGTTCGAAATGCATTTTCACGACGTTGCAATTCTTATCAAAATAAAAATAAAGTGGGTTACTAATAGAAGGCACATAAGTTAGAATATATCTTGAAATCATATAAAATCAAATACAACAGTTGAGCGACCATGCTAGAACCACGGAACCCGGGAATGCCTAACACCTTCTCCCGGGTTAACAGAATTCCTTACTTGGATTTCTAGTTCGCGGACTGTTAAACAGAGTCATTCTTTTCCTCAATTAGGGATTCAACCGGTGACTTGGGACACCATAAATCTCCCAAGTGGCGACTATGATTTTTTTATAAGAAATCCCGTTCCGATTGTCCTTTAAGTGGAAAAACTCTTTTATGCCATTGCGGGTGTAGTGAAAAAGGAGGTATGACAGTAACGGTGGTCGTTAATCTAAATGATCAACGGTCGAGATTTAAAAGAGATATGGGTTGGGTTTGTTCAACATGTATTGGGTCGGGTAAGCATGTTAATTGGGCTGGGTAATTGGGTTTTAAATTGGGGCTGAAATGGGGTGCCAAATTGGCTATAATTGAAATGCAATAAATGCCAAATCGTAAATAGCCAATTTTTCCCTTTTAATTTTATATAAAATAGTAATATTGGTTTTAAAAACAAATTAAACATACTGGGTAAATAAGTATTATATAAATATTAATTAGAAAATGCTGGGATTTATTTTATGAACATAAAATGTCATAAATTACAAGATAGACTATAATTGTAATTATATGCAATTTAGCTTTAAGATACCAAACAAATTTGTAAAATATGCTAAAATTACTTTAATTATATTTAGGTGTAAATGTGAAACTAAAAATGAATTATTCACCAAAGTGAAAATTTTGGGAATAATTATTGGATTTTGTTATGTAAAAATAGGCAATAAATTGGTTTAAAAAATCATTAAAAACGTCAAAACTCATGGATGTGCTTATATATGCACTAATATGCTATTTTGGAAATATTTTGGTGTAAAAATTCTTAGAGGAAAATTGGGTATCAACAGTATAGGCATGATTTCTAGGTGCATTTGCAGAAATAACGGTTTAAACCTATAGGCAGGATCTCTACCCTTGGTGCAGAAAGTAAATAACATCCCCCTTTCTTTACTAAGTTCCCCAGAGTTTATACAAATTATTACAACCCAAAAGAAATAACTGAAATAATAAAATACATCAGAAATCCTTAGCTGCATCCAAGGAACCTAATTCTGACTTAAGGCCTAATAACATGAGATTGAACCACTTCTGAGATCCAGATTTCCAAGCTTTCTCCTATCTAAGGTGTTTTAGAGATCAAAGGGTTTTTAGGAACCCCAGGCAGTGCATACACCCAAGATATTCATAGAAATTGCGTTGTGTAGTGTGGAAGAGCCAGCCCTTATGTGTCTAAGTTCAAAGGGAGCTCAAGGGTCCCAAAGCAAGGCTCACACAAGAGGGGCAGAACTTAAATTCTAGGAATTGAGTGTAAGTGCAATAGAAAAGGGTAGGAGATCTACAAAGTCAGGTTGGTGGTCATGCCAAGCCACTGTACAGACTAGCACACCCCCTGACCAAACCTAGGATAAAGCATTTAGGGAGGAAACACCTACTGGAGGTCAAGCCATGGCCTGAACAATAATCAAAAGTACTGGCAGGTCAAGGCTGTTACTCAACATACACACAATAGGGGAATGGGGAGGGCAAATTGAAAAGCTTAGGACCCCAAAGGGCCCAGTTCATAACCATGGACAATGATTTCAGGCATTGACATATTGCTGAACTATAACTTAAAGCATACAAAGTGGATATGAGGGTTTGGGATTCATTAAAGTATCAAAAACAACAACAGACGGGATGCATATGTAAATTAAATATAGAATTACAAGGGAGAGGGAAACATGTTACAGCATGCTAGAAACAAATGTTAACTAAGGAAGACATGAACAAAAGTAGGCAAGAATAAATTACATTGTTGTTGAGACCTGTAAATTAACTGGGACATACCAGTAGAGAAGCAAAAAGTTCAGAATAAAGTAGAGTGAATAAAGTCCATAGCAGCACAAGTAGCAGAAAGAGGGAGAGAGTTTTAAGTGAGAGTGATTTGAACTCAGATATGCTTTCTGTGTTCGTGTGTTCAAAGAAAAGGGAGGAGAGTATTTATAGGTTTGAAAACGTGTAGAGAAATAAGGTAACAAGTACAAATCTATCACAAATATGGCATGGTCACAAATCAGAATCAAATTAGTATAAGACCCCCCTTTAATCAGGGGATTCTTATTCAAACAGATGCTAATAAGATCCAAATAAGGAAGGGAGAATCAGCCTTGTAAGAAGAATGGTTGTTGCCATAAAAGAAGCAGTAAAGTCATACAATAGGCAATTAAGTCTAAGTATAGGACTTAAAATTATTTTTGGAATGATTCAGGGAGGCCAATCAAAGGAAAAGAATCAATTACCCCTTAACAGGCGAGTATAATAAGAATTTCACGAAGGAAAAGTTTTGATAATTAATCACGAGTTTGAGAATCAATCACAGCAGGAACTCAGTATATATAAATGCATGCACAAGTGATAGACACGTGAAGCCAAGCTATGGCAAAATAACAGCATACAGTAGTAACTAAAAGGAAGACATTCGAAGCAAGATAGTCAAGTCTTACTGTTTAACAATAGAGAATAAGATCAGAAGAATGCAAAGAACTCAGAACCAAAATAGTCAAGAGCATTGAAGCACACTGCAATTTTGAACAGGCGAGTTGCAGAAACAACTTTAATGAAATCGAATAGTCCTCAAAGAAACTAGGGTGTTCGAAAATCAATCGAGTTTAGAGGAGATAAGAATATAAACAAATAAACAGGTTCAAAATCTCGGATAAGCCCCAAAAAATTAGGGTTTTCACTATGCTAACTCAGATATAGAAGAAGGTAAATCAAGCGAATACTAACAAATAGAAACTCAAACAAAATCCCAAAATTAGGGTTTTCAGCATGCTAAGATAAAAATAAGGTAAATCAAATGACCATTAACAATCAGACCAAGGAACTCAAACAAAATCCCCAAGAAAATTAGGGTTTTCAACATGCTCACTCAGATAGAAGATAATACTAACATAAAATACAGTAAAACATGTCAATAATCAAAAGAAGAGAGATTCGAAATATCTTAATATAAAACCAGAGTTAAAAGAACAAAGAGTTTTCAAAGCAAAAAATTGGGGAATCCTCGAGAAACATGCTCAGAAAGTTCAAACACACATAGATCTGGGGGAGATATTCGAATAAATCAAAGGAAGCTTAGAGCTAGGGTTTCATAAGAAACCCAGGTGACGAGATAGGCTTTGGAAACCATTGATCTGAGCATAGAAGTCAAAGATCGAACTCGAATAGCCATGACTGGCCGGACAAAGGTTGAAGACGACAGGAGAACAGTCATCGAACAAAGGCTTGGTCGGGACCCTTCAAGATCTGGTCATTGGACCTTTAGAAGCGAGCACGCAAAAGCCATGAGAGGCTAGTATAGGCCTCCGATGAGCATGAGAAGCCATAGATTAGCTCTTCGATGAGAGGCGGCGGCAAGGGTTTGAGGTAAGTTGAGAGGGAGTTGAGAGAGGAGAGGATTCAGAGGAAGCGGTTCAGAAAAATGAGGTAGGGTTTTAGGGTCATTTGAATTAAAAAAGGAAAGGGAAGAGGGGAGCCACTGATCCAAAGGATCAACGACTGGGATTAAACGGGTTAAATGGGGAACGGGTTTGGGTATGGTAAGAAAGGGTATGGGTCGGGTAGGCATGTTAATTGGGCTGGGTAATTGGGTTTCAAATTTGGGCTGAAATGGAGCACCAAATTGGCTATAATTGAAATGTAATAGAGGCCAAATCATAAATAGCCAATTTTCCCCTTCTAATTTTATAAAAATAGTAATACTGATTTTAAAAATAAATTAAATGTACTGGGTAAATAAGTATTATATAAATATTAATTAAAAAATGCTGGAATTAATTTTATAAACATAAAAATGTCATAAATTACAAGATAGGCTATAATTGCAATTATATGCAATTTAGCTTTAAAATACCAAACAAATTTGTAAAAAATATGCGAAAATTACTTTAATTATATTTAGGTGTAAATGTAAAAATACAATGAATTATTCACCAAGATGATAATTTAGGGAATAATTATTTGATTTTGTTGGGTAAAATAGGCAATAAATTGGTTTTAAAAAATCATCAAAAAATATCAAAACTCTTGGATGTGCTTATATATGCACCAATATGCTGTTTTAAAAATATTTAGGTATAAGAAATACTTAGGGAAAAATTGGGTATCAACAGCTGCCCCTCTTTACCCGGGAAGGATGAAAGAGTTGTCGGGTAAAGATATGATGGCCAATTTTGACCGGAAGCGGCAATTTGAAAAGAACTTGACGGAGCTCTGGTTTCTGAGTTGCCTACATATCCCTGGTTTTACAGGAATTAGGCCATATGTAGTTCAGGAACCATTGATGGAACATGCCGTTGGTGATTCGAAAGAGATGGGCATGATGTTTATGGGGCAAGAGGTATTTGAAACTTGATCAATGGCGGGGCCTGGAGCGGGATTGCTCCTACTGAGACGGCCATTCCTAGATAGTGTACCTGCAAGTGAGAAATATAGGTGTATATTGTTCATAAACATAAACATGATGCAAGTTCCCGTTGGACCATGAATGCTGTCCTTGGGCGGTTAGGATGACGTCCTCGGACCATGATGTCCTGGGCCACGAAGCGCAAGATTAAAGGATTCGCAGGCTATGAAATGATGTTCTTGGGCTATGATAATGGTACCTCCGAACCATGATGCCTCTAAATAATGAAGTGCAGAGTATAAAGTGTGGTCCTCGGGCCATGGCATGGTGTTCTCGGGCTAGGAAGGATGATGCCTCCAAACAATGACGCCTTCGGATACTTTGGCGATATTTCAGCCCATGAAATGCAAGATTTGGCGGTATTTCAGCCGATGCAAAATTGTAAATGGTGATATTTCAGCCGATTCAAAGCATAAATGGCGATATTTCAGCCGGTGCAAAGAACGTAAATGGGGATATTTCAGCCGACAGAACTTTAAATAAAACGGGCGATGTTTCAGCCGATGCAAGGAGCATAAATGGCAATATTTTAGCAGACAGAAGGTATAAGTACTGGCGATCTTTCAGCCGATGTAGAATTTAAAAAAAGTTTGGCGATATTTCAGCCGACTGCAAGATGTTAGGTGGCGATATTTCAGCCATGCGAGAAAAATGAAGTGGCGTTGTTTCACCCATGCAGGTAGAGGTAGAGCTTAACCTCGGAAGGCAGAAAGGTACCGTTATGCAATGCAGTAAATGCAGATGGAGACAATGCTTAGTATAGGAAGGCAGAAATGTAGCCTTATGCATTGCAGGAAATGTAGATGGAGACAACGCTTAGTCTCAGAAGGCAGAAAGGTAGCCTTATGCAATGCAGATAATGCAGATGGAGAGAATGCTTAGTCTCATAAGGCAGAAAGGTAGCCTTATGCAATGCAGATAATGCAGATGGAGACAACGCTTAGTCTCGGAAGGCAAAAAGGTAGCCTTATGCAATGCAGATAATGCAGATGGAGATAATGCTTAGTCTCGGAAGGCATAAAGGTAGCCTTATGCAATGAGATAAAATCGAATAGTAATTAAAAATTCTTAGCTGATAGCTGGTACCTGATTGTGATATTGCGGCTGCTGCCAATATTGCATGCGGATAGCAAATACGAATATGTGTGACGGTTCTATGAGATTGCGTAATATATTTGGTAATTTTGTGACTTGGGTGCTTGCATCCAAAGAAAATCCTGAGTTTTGTAAGAGGGGGAAAAGGTTAGTTCATTTTACATTGAATCCTGGCATTGCGTATTATCGGGGTAGCGTTGCTAAACAGTGGCAGTTCGGACAATAATTATGCATGATTTAGTAAACATATCATAAGTAAAAAAATATTTTTCTTTTAACTGAACCAACGACTATGACGCGGTTTAAGACATTGCAACCTCTCCTGCTTCGAAATTTTGAGGGTCCTCCTCAAAATTCTGCCCCACTTTATTAGGCTGGCACTTCTGACGGCAGCGCTGAATGACTGAAGAATCAACTTCAGAATTTTGAGGGTCCTCCTCAAAATTCTGCCCCAGTTTGCTGAGGTGACATCCTTGGCAAAGAGTGGCTGAAGACTGACTTCAGAATTTTCAGGGTCCTTCTCATAATTTTGCCCCAGTTCCAATAATC
>MU757323.1:39100-85404 GCA_026770625.1 Nicotiana glauca | reverse complement strand
ATTTTTATTAAATTGTGACCGAACCCATAGGGCTGTCTACGTATCCCCTCTTAAACGGGAATTAGGTCAGGCATAGTTCAAATTACATCATAAAGAAATCATAGGTGATTACACATAATACCATTCCACTGCATCTGAGTTGATTGTCTTTGGCCAGACTTCTCCGTCCATTTCTGCAAGAATAAGGGCTCCTCTAGTTAGAACCCGGTGAACCATGTACGGAATTTGCCAGTTGGGAGAGAATTTTTGCTTAGCTTCATCTTGATGTGGGTATTTTTTTTAACAGCAACTGCCCAAGTGTAAACTTCCTTGGTTTAACTCTTTTGTTGAAGGCTCTGGACATCCTATTCTGGTATAACTAACTTTGGCAAACTGCATTCATCCTTTTCCCATCTATAAGGGCTAACTGCTCGTAGTGACCCTTTACCCATTCTGCGTCGTCCAACTCTACTTCTTGTATGATCCTCAAGGAAGGAATTTCTACCTCGGCGGGGATGACCGCTTCTGTACCATAAACCAGCATGTAGGGAGTTGTTCCGGTCGATGTGTGGACTTTGGTGTAGTATCGTAACAAGGCAAATGATAACTTCTCACGCCATTGTTTGTGACTTTCAACCATCTTCATTAGTATCTTCTTAATATTCTTGTTGGCTGCCTCTACAGCTCCGTTAATCTGAGGCCTGTAGGCTGTAGAGTTCTTGTGTTTGATCTTGCATGCCTCACACATTGCTTTCATCAAGTCGTTGTTGAGATTGGAACCATTATCGTTAATGATTAATTCCGGAATTCATAATCATCAAACAATACGATCACGGACGAAATCTATCACAAGTTTCTTAGTCACTACTTTGTATGACGCTGTATCAACTCATTTGGTAAAATAATCAATTGCCACCAGGATAAACCTATGCCCGTTTGATGCGACAGGCTCGATAGGTCCAATGACGTCCATCCCCCAGGCGGCGAATGGCCACGGTGAGCTTGTTGCAGTAAGCTCGTTTGGAGGCACTTTTATCATATCTGCATGTATCTGACAGCGATGGCACTTGCGAGCGTACTAGATACAGTCTATTTCCATAGTCATCCAAAAATAACCTGCACGGAGTATCTTCTTTGCTAAAACAAAACCATTCATGTGCGGCCTGCAAGTTCCTGCGTGCACTTCGTCTAATTGTCTGGATGCTTCTTTTGCTTTGACACACCTCAATAAACCCAAACCGGGCATCCTCCTATACAGTATTCCTCCACTGTGAAAGAAATTGTTGGATAATCTTCGAAGTGTGCGCTTCTAAGTGGCATTGGCAAGCCCTGGATATTCTCCTATTGTCAAGTACCATTTGATATTGTGGAACCATGGTTTTTCGTCTGCTTTTTCCTCAACGTGAGCATAATAAGCTGGCGGATCATAAATCCTTACACGGATGGGATCAATGAAATTCGTATCTGGATGCTGGATCATGGATGATAAAGTAGCTAATGCGTCAGCGAACTCGTTCTGGACCCTAGGGACTTGCTGAAATTGTGTCTTTGTGAATCTCTTCATTAACTCCTTTATGTGATGCAAGTAGGGAAGTATCTTAGAGTTTTTGGTTGCCCACTCTTCACGAACTTGATGTATGAGCAGGTCTGAGTCCCCAATCACTAGCAACTCTTGAATGTTCATGTCGAAGGCCATCTTGAGCCGCAGGATGCAAGCTTCATATTCAGCCATATTATTTGTGTAAGGGAACCTGAGCTTGGCAGATACCGGGTAATGTTGGTTGGTTTCTTATACTAGGACTGCTCCTATGCCAACTCCTTTGAAATTTGTGGCTCCGTCAAAAAACAACCTCTAACCATCGTAGGATTCTGCAGTATATTCTCCTACAAAGGACACTTCTTCATCAGGAAAATACATTTTCAAGGGCTCGTATTCTACACCAACAGGATTCTCGGCAAGGTGATCTGCTATGGCTTGACCCTTGATTGCTTTTTAAGTCACATAAATAATATCAAATTCACTCAGCAGGATTTGCCACTTGGCGAGCTTGCCGGTGGGCATGGGCTTCTGGAAGATATACTTCAATGGGTCCATCCTGAATATGAGATAAGTGGGGTTGGCACAGAAATAATGCCTCAATTTCTGAGCTACCTAAGTCAGAGCACAACAGGTGCGCTCCAATAAGGAATATCGGGCCTCGTACAGTGTAAATTTCTTACTAATATAGTAGATTCCTTGCTCTTTCCTCCCAGTTTCATCATGCTGTCCCAGAACACAACTGAATGCTCCATCCAAAACTGCGAGATAAAGTAATAGGGCCCTTCCTGGCTCGGGCAGAACCAAGCCTGGTGGCGTTGATAGGTATTTCTTGATTCTGTCAAAGGCTTTCTAACAATTGTCAGTCCATTTAGTAGCAGCGTCTTTCTTCAGCATTTTAAAGATGCGTTCACAAATGATCGTGGACTGAGCTATGAACCGGCTGATATAGTTGAGCCTTCTCAAGAAACTTTACTTCCTTCTTGTTCTTTGGTGGTGGCAATTCTTGAATGTCTTTGACTTTTGATGGGTCTAATTCTATTCCTCAACGACTCACGATGAAACCAGTAGTTTTCCAGCAGGAACCCCGAATGCCCACTTAGTGGGATTCAGTTTCAGATTGTACCTTCTCAATCTGTTGAAGAACTTTCTCATGTCTCCTATATGATCAATGGCTTTCTTGGATTTGACGATGATGTCGTCCACATATACCTTGATCTCCTTGTGTATCATGTCGTAGAAGATAATAGTCATGGCTCTCATGTTGGTGGAGACAGCGTTCTTTAACCCGAACGACATCATTTTGTAACAATACATTCCCAACGGCATGATGAAAGCCATTTTCTCTGCATCTTCCTCATCCATCCATATCTGATGATACCCGGCAAAACAATCAACAAAAGACTATAACTCATGCTTGGTGCAGTTGTCGATAAGAATGTGTATGTTTGGCAAGGGGAAGTCATCTTTGGGACTGACTCGGTTAAGATCCCGGTAGTCGACATAGATTCTAACCTTCCCATCCTTATTTGGTACTGGCACGATGTTGGATAACCATGTTGGATATTCCACCACCTTGAGAACCTTAGCATTGACTTGCTTGGTAACCTCCTCTTTTATTTTCAAACTCATGTCATGCTTGAATTTCCTGAGTTTTTGCTTTACCGACGGGCAGGCTGGATCTGTTGGCAGTTTGTGGGCTACAATGGATGTACTGAGACCAATTATATCATCATATGACCAGGCGGATATGTCTTCATATTCCTTTTAAAATTCCGTATATTCTTCCTTTTTTGATGGCGACAAGTGAACACTGATGCGAGTTTCTTTGACATTTTCTGTATCTCCCAAATTAATGACCTCAGTTTCTTCCAGGTTGGACTTAGGTCTATTATCAAAATTCTCAACTTCTCTGACAACCTCTTCACGTATCTCATCTTCTTCTAGGTCTATGTCCTTTTGTTGCATAGTTTCGTTGCAAATCACAATCGTTAGTTCATCGTCAAGATAAATAATTGTAATGCTGTATAAAATAGAGTAAATGATAGAGAAAACTATAAGAGCGATATATATAATGAACTGAAATGCTATGATTAAATTCATAATTGTTTGAAACATCGAAGCTCTTTTTGAAATTAAAAACAATGCGAAAAGGAAATCAACTAGTAAAATAAGCTAAAAATGAGATACATGGTGCTTTTGTTTAGCCTTGCTACCCCGAAGCCTTTCGGACCCTGACGGTCCTAATTGACCAGCTGATGAAGCGGTCTTCTCTGTTCACAGCTTGTATGGAAGGGCCTTCCTCCCCTTCCTCCTCCAAAAGAACATAGCAGTCCAAATCATCATCCTCCAAGAACAAATTCTTCATGGCTGCCAACGCTTCATCTTCTTCTAACCCATATATAGTATCTGCCGGTTGGAAAATCTGTTCTAGGCTAGGTATCGGAAACTCCAATGGATAGTAGGGGCCGTGCCATGGTGACGACTAGTTATGGAATTCCTCCCAGGTATAACCGTACCCTAAGCCAAATGTGGTACCATGATTTTTTAGTTTGATAGGCTTAATGATCCCCTGAAGATTTTTACCAAGTGCCTTTCTAGGCTCGTACCCATACCAATTCAGGATCCTTTCGGTCTTGTTTTCCTACCACTTATCCTTATCTACAGCGTTAACCCTTTCGATATGGTGGTATGTTTCTCCGCCTATTCACCTTCAGCCTCCAATAATTGGGATTTTCTGGCGACTATATATGGGGTTACTACCATCGCCATGAATGATCACCTCTTAGTGATTCCATTCAAACTTCACTGCCTGATGTAGGGTCGATGCTACAACTCCCGCAGCATGGATCTAGGGCCGTCCTAACAACAGGTTGTAGGATGCCGGGACGTCTATCACTTGGAAGTTGACGTCGAACCATGTTGGCCCCATTTGCATGCACAGGCTGATTTCTCCGATGGTGGATCTCTGGGACCCACCGAAAGCCTTGACATTGATAGCCCCATCTTTGATCTCTTGCGGGATTTTTCCCAAAGTTTTGAGAGTTATTAGCGGACAGATGTTGAGGCTCGATCCTCCATCGATCAGGACTCTAGTGATGAAATAATATTTGCATTGCACGGTGATGTGTTGTGCCTTGTTGTGGCTCAATCCTTATGGCGGCAACTCATCTTCGTGGAAGGTTATTTTATGGCTCTCCAGCACTTGCCCCACTATATTCACCATTTCACCCCCGGTTATATTGTTGGGCATATAAGCTTCACTCAGTATCTTCATTAGGGCATTCTTGTGAGCGTCTGAACTCTACAGAAGGACCAAGATAGATATCTGTGCTGGTGTTTTGTTCTACTGCTCAGCGACAGAGTACTCATTAGCCTGTATTTTCCTCCTAAGATCGTCGGGCCCTTTTTCAATAGGCCGTCCTAGGGCTTGCTTACTGGACTCGGCTAAGTGCTCTAGGGTGTAAACCCTTCCTGTTCTGGTCATTCCTTGTGCGGCAATCGTTTCTCTTGTCTTAGTCTTTCCTTTACTTCTCGCTTCAGCAATGTGATGCCATGGTATGACATTTGAGTGGAATGGTGTTATGTCTGACATTGCCACCGGAATAGGCACCCTTGGAGGTAATACAGCAGCTTCAAAGGGTGTAGGTGCCTTTGGAACTCCAAATTCAACCTCGTTTGGCTCGGGCGCCTTTGCAGAAGGAGGCGCTTCAAATTCAAAAGGTATAGACATATTTACTTCACCATCCCTTGATGGCTGATTTTGCACAACAATTGGGTTAAGTGTAACCGCCGGTTTATTTGGTTCATCTCCTTCAGCAATCAAACCTATCGACCCTTTGGGATCCTAATCATGTTCGATCTCGATCATGTGAATGTCTCCACCTTTGTGGTCAGGCAGAGGAATGCTACAAATATGAGAAGCAGGATCCTTTGCTACTATGACCTTATTGTCGATCAGGGTTTGAATCTTGTCTTTCAATGAGCCTCACTCGTCAAGGGTGTGTCCCTTCATGTCGGAATGATACGCACCAGTCTTGTTGGGGTTGACCCACTGGGAGGGATTTTTTTGAGGTTTGGCTGGGATAGGAGTGACGTAACCAGCAGCTTTAAGTCTTTCATTTAGCTGGTCAATTGGTTCAGCGATGGTTGTGTATTGTTGTCATGCCCCAACCTCGGGAGGCGCGACCGGCGCTCAATCAAGTGAACCTGACTGAGCAAGCCTTACCGATCACTTTCTACCCCAACTCTAAATGAATGTGGAACTCATGCCTTTGATTATTTAGACGATAATACACGGTGTATACCACATTACTGATTCATTTCATAACATAAAAATTTACCGTTCATAAGCTAGCTTCATGGATTCTATAAGAGTTACGGCTTAAAGAGATCACAAGTTTAGGATTACAACATATACATATAGTGGACTCCCTGAAATCCATACATAACCCACACTAGTGTCTTTGGAGCCTCTAAGGATATAACAGATAAGCATGACTATGCCGGCAACAAGACCCCGGCTATACCTCAAAAGTGAAAAGTTGTAATAACAAAAGATACACCATATAGCCTCATGGAAGAATAAGGGGCTCACCGAGACTTCGAGTAAATGAACGATCTGCTACACACGGTCGGCACTGTCCTCTTTGGAGCCACCTACAATCATAACACGAATGTAGCGCCCCCGGCAAAAGGCACATCAGTACATTTGAATTGTACTGGTATGTATAACTGAACACCATTTTACTAGAAAGAACTATCAAATAGATACAAGCAATTAATACGGGCAAAATCAAAGAAGTAATTCATATAATTCTTCATACAATTTCCACAACACAGATTTGGGAAATTCTGTCACATGTTCACCCTTGTTCTCATCACCACCGCCATCTCGAGTGGAGTCCGATCACGACCCGAACGTCTAGGTCACCTCATTGGAGGCATTACTTTCAATTAATATTTCATTTCCCTTATACGGAATTCAATATCAGCACATTACCACCATGTGTGCGGCACGGTATCCGATCACGACCCGATCGGCTAGGTCGCCATGCCTAGGCATTACTCCATCATCACATCATTTTCCCTTTTCAATATTCATTTTAAAAGTTGTGATCATAGGCACGTATATCAAAGATAATTCAAGTTGCAATCACAGGTAAGTGAGCACGTAGCTAGCACGAATTATTTCTTTGTTTCGATATTGGCTTATAGCCCAAGAATTTCAACACATAATTATACTTTTCATCATTCTCTAATTATCAAGATTTGTGCATTATTCACATTGAGGCATATTCTTCACGAATATGTATTGTTATATGCGATTTAATTAATGCATAATGACAATCAATACTTTAGCCAATTTAACTCTTACCATACTTTCGCAATGACAACGGAGCTCAATTTCTAATAAAAATGGGTTTTAGCCATACATACCTCAATAAAGCTTTTCCTTACTCTTTTACAAATTTTCGGAATCCTTAGCGCTTTGATCTTTTGAGCAAGAATTTCAAATTAAATTGAAAATTAGAGACGAAACTAAAGTTCTAGCTTGGTTCGAGCATATCGTCAAACACTAAAGGTGAATTATGATCTTAGCCCCTTTTTGTGAGGAATTTCTATCATTTTATACCCCCAATTGCCTATTTTTTAATTTTACTACTTTCCAATACTCTATGGTGGTATGCATGCAAGAGATTCATTCTCATACCCATGAGCTGAGGTGATGGAGCCTTACCTCTTGGGATGAAGATTCAGGAGCCTTCACTTGATTAGTTTCAAGGATATAGCAAGATTCTAAGGAGAATTTGATGGGGGGACACTTTCCACCTCTAAGACCCTCTTTCTCTCTCTAACAATCTCAGAAAATAGGCTTAGAATGAGCCATAATGTCGAATATATCGATAGGGAGGTCGAGTAAAAAAATTAGAAAATTAGAGCCCTGAGTCAACTATGCGGTCGCATTTTCGATCGCATAATGAACATGCGGTCCGCATAATGGACCACAGAATGCCTCCCAAAAACCATACGTTCTGACTCAGTCTGCGGTAAGAATGCGGTCCGCATTCATGTTCTGCGGTCGCAAAGTGCACCGCAGAACTGACCTTCGCAAATTCAAGGGAAAATATGCGACGACTATGTGGTCCGCATTTTGGTTATGTGACCGCATTTCGACCGCATAACTGACTTCAATTTTAACCAACATTCTGCCTCACTCTGCGGCAGATATGTGGTCTGCATTTCAATTATGCGACCGCATTTTGGACCACATTTCTTGCATTTTTTTGGAAACTTATTCTTGGCTTTTTAATGCATTATTCAGTCAAAAAAGGTCCTAGCTTGGAACCACGGAATCCGGGTTTTTTGAGTAGGGATTTCACGGGGCCTTACAATTGTTTGGGAGGCTAGCGGTAAAAATGTGTCCTGGGTCTTGGGAAATTTTGACGGGTGGGTGTTGATTGGTAGTGAGAGGGTTGAGCGTTATAAGCTTGGTAAACAGGTGCTAGTTGAGAGTATCTGGGCGAGGTGGGTTGATATGTGAGAGGTGGGAGGATTGGTAAACGGGAGGTGGATAGGAGGGTGCAGGTGCTTAGTAATTCGGGATGGGCTAATATGTAAGTGGAGGTGATGGGTAAGTGTGGTATTTTTGTGGTGATTTGGCTCCCTATGCGACCATTACGGCACTTACATCCTTCTTTTTGGAGAACTTTTGACCCTCAATCAGCATCAACCTCTTGTAATATAGGGGATCCTGAGACCGGGCAAAAAATCTGTTCATTTGCTTTTCTTCTAGGGCTGGCCTGACCTTCGCAGCTTCTGACCTCCAACGAGTAGCATACTCGCGGAATGTTTCGGTGGGTTTTTCTTCAAATTCTATATGTAGAAAATGTCCGGTGCATTCTTTGTATTGAATCGTAACCTATCCATGAAATCTGATGCCATGCTTACCCAACTCGTCCATTTCTTGGGGTCCTGGCTGATGTACCAGGATAGTGCATCTCCTTACAGGCTCCTCATGAAGAGCTTCATATGGATCTTCTCATCCCTTCCAACTCCAACCAAATTATCGCAATATGTCCTCAGGTGGACTCAAGGATCTCCTGTTCCATCAAAAATTTCGAATTTGGGAGGTTTGTACTCCTCCGAAAGTTCAACATCTGGCTGAATGCATAGGTATTCATAATTTAGCCCTTCAATACCTTTGTTACTTTCCACGCCTTAAACTTAGCTGGTTAACTTCTTGAGTTCTGCCGCTAAGTTCCTGATAAGGGAGTCCTTGTCATCAGACTCTTGTGCATTTGAAATTGGTTGGGTGTAGTGGGGTACAATGTCCATAAAAATAGGAGTGTTGTGGAGATGGTCATTCGTGGCGTTCAGTGGCTCAGGAATAAGTAGTGGAGTGTTGTTCGGAGTGTGGCATGTGTTGCAATGTTGGGTATGAGTGGATTGTATATGTGGTTGTGGGGTGTTCTGTGGAGGTGTGGGGTTAACATCATTAGTGGTGAGGGGAAACGATAGGTTCGCCAAATTCCAAACCTAATCCAGCAACAGTTTTTGCTCCAGTTGTGTAGCAGTTTCCTTAGCAATCGGGGTACCCTGAGGAATTTTGATCTCCTTTCTGGCACTTGGATCTCCCATTCTACCATTATTTTTGTTCCGGATAGGACTCGGAGGAGGAGGAGGTGGAGGGACCTTGGATCTTGTGGCGTATGCCGATGATGCCAGAATACACGAACTAACCTTTGGGGAGGGGAATAAAAATAAAAGAAAAACAAAAAGGTAACAAGTTAGTGCGGGTTATGAGGGAAAAAAATATTACAGTATTTAAACACGTCGTGCGAAAAATGTAAATCGCGTCCTAATTTTGGTGCCTCGTTGTGCCCGAGGTAGGCCTAGCAACAAAGAGTTTTCGAGAACTTATAATGCTAAATGCCTCATTTTATTGATAAAAATAAGACGAATCCAAAACGACGCTAAACAACAGAAAGTGAAATCCCAGAAGGACCTTCCCCAGATTTGGCATTTTTGTCTCCATCGAACTGCTCTACCAACTCGCGTAGTCCTAGCGGAAAATAGGCTCGGGCTAGATGTCCGCCTGCATTTCCTTTAGCATTTTGATAGTCTTCAATCCTCTTGATAAACTTTCCTTCCAGCTCCAGTAAACCCCGCTCAAAATACCCTAGCCGATTGTTGGCGCTGACATCCATATCTTTCCACTCCTCGATCAATTTCTGATGGGCTTCTTGTATTTCTCGACGCTCACTTTCACACTCGTGAATTCTCTTGCGTAGTTGATTATACTTAACGCGTGCTTCAGCGTGCTCATCAATAATTCTGTGACCTCGAACGAATCCCAGCTGACCCATGCTATTGTCTTCTAACCATCCCGAATAGTGTGGCACACAACCGGCGGGATACCTGTCTGGCTCAATGGATTGTTTCCCCAAAATGATTTTGCAATGCCACAAATGTTGTGCTTGGCACTTGTGAGGGCTGTCGTTGTCCTGGAAATCGGCCCTGAGGTGGCTCATTTTATCGACCCTTGGTATGATTTGTTTTCTTCCAGCTTGCCTCATGGATCGGAGAGGAATGTGGGTATAAGTTCCTCTCAAACCAATCATTATGAGAAATAGTGCATCTCGGGATCAAACAATGAATTCATCCATGGGGAACCACTCAAACATCCATTGTACCTAGTCTTCTTTCAGATTCTCAAATAATTCTACACATCCTCTGGCGTCCTCTGGGTGAGCGAATATTTTAGGCATATAGTACATACGCCTTGGCTGGTGGAAGGCAATATGATCATCCCAATCTCTGCGTAGGATCTCTTGGCGGTATTCCCCTCTCTGGAGGTGTTCCATGAGCCAAAGCTGAAGTAACAATTTGCAACCCTCAAAATGACTTCCTTGTTGTTGACAGTTGTTCAAAGCACGGTATATCTCGGTGACGATCATGGGCAATATGCTGAAAGTTTGTCTACTAATCCCTTCCATCAAAGTCTTGGTTACCATGGTCAGTCTGGGGTGGATCCTAGCCTTCTTCATAGGGAACACGATCATCCCCAAAAAGCAAAACATGAAAACGAGGACCCTTCTATGGACATGTCCCAATGAGGTGATGGAAAATTCATCTGAATAGGTACGGTATGACTTGCTACGGCCGTACCTCTCGTATAGGTAGTCAAATGGGATGTAAGAGTCTTTCAAACAAGTAAAGTCCCATCATCTTAAGGAAACCCTTTCCTTTACAATTCTCTGGCATAAGAAAACCCGGAGTCTCCCAAGGAATTCCAGCTAAACCTTTTATTTGTTCAAGTAAAGGAGTCATTTCAAGGTCCCCAAAGCGGAACACGAACATGTCACTATCCCTGAACAATGTCGCAGAATCTATGATTCTGTTGTTAGGCTGAATCTATAGAAAAGAAGGCAGATTCCCTAAGTACTTGAGGACGAGTGTCTGATCACTAAAATGGAGGTGTTTCCACCAATTCAGCAGCCTTGGGTGAATGTTGCTTACCATGCCAAATCTGGGTACTTGGTGCAACATTTTTTGCAAAACAAAGTGTTAGGCCCTTACCCCCCACCAGACTCGGCTATTTAAACCAATAATTAGCATAGCAAGCACTTAAGTTCTCCAAATAAATGCACAGAACATGGAGGTGTCCGTTTAGGTTTCAAGGAATCCTGGTGGACTTTGGACAAGGCTATCTTAATAAGTCATTATGTGGACAACATAACTGACTCGGCTAGGTTTGACCATGATGCATGTACAGTTTAAATGGAGTAAGGTTTCCATTGGGGTTTTAGACAGGTACCCTTGAGCGGACAACTCAAGAGTGAAAGGCGTGGAACTGTTGACTGCATCGCTGATCGATTGGTTTTACCGCAAATATGCCTTTGCCAAATTTAAGGTGTGATAGTATTGGAAGAGCCCAACTACTCATTATAAGCGTTGCTATAGTATTTGTTTGGAAGGGGTGGAATATGATATTGAAAATGCAGTTTACAAGAATGAAACATGTTGACACGTATTTTCACGTTCATACAATAAAGTTTACAATGATTGCTCAAGACTTACAACAGCATTGATGAAAAAGCGGTAAATGAAAGTAATTAAAGAAAAAGAAACAAGTCAGTTTCAAATAGATGCATTGAACAAAGCAATAAAGAAAGCGGTAAAGTCACATATAGCATGCAATGGTAAAAGCCTAAAGAATCCCTAGTAGAGTCGCCATGCTGTCGACGTCCCCCTTTTCCTCATAATCAAGTTTACGACATTTGGGAAGACAACTCTTTTCCCATTTGGGAATTGGTTTTATTTTTTTGGTTTTTGGAGAGTCGCCAACTAATGATTATAGTGTATTAGGACACTTTTTAGAATAATTAAAGATGAAAAACAGAGTTTGGGTAAGGGCTCGAAATTATCTCGAGGGGAAGGTGTTAGGCACCGCTCAATATCCACTAGGGTAGTTCCCGACCATGCTACAATTGTGACTTTAAATGCAAACGCGAATAAACAAGCAAAATTCAAATAAGAAGCATAAAAAGGGTTAAAAGAAGTGCTAAAATTCAGAAAGGAAACAGTTTTTTGATTGAAGAGATACGCAAGTAAAGGGAATGGGTCAAACAATTGGTGCAAGCAACTTGAAACACGTATAATAAATAGAAATTGAAACAACTTTTAAAAAATCTAAAAATTATTAAACTAATAAAGAGGGAGGGGGGTCATAGGTTTATACATTACATGGATCATTCGCATAACACCGGTACCCAATTGTACGCGTAGTGTTATCGTGTAATCATCATCTCCATGTCTACACTTCCCACCCCGTCAAGGTATTAAAGCGTGGAATGGTATCGCTTACTTATTGCATGCTATTACCCATCCTGATCCTATCAGTCCTGGAGGAAAATGGACTACTAATCCTAAAGGGAAAGGGGTTTGAGGCTTTTAGAAGTTGCAAAGGAGAAAATACTAAGGCGTCAACCAAAACAAATAGTTGCAAACAGAAGTGGAAACACACAAGCAAGCAAGGCTCAAATATGCCTCCGTAAATCATCGAAAACCACAGAGTTAAGCATGTCTTTCACGTACTAATTTTTGGTCTTATTTGAATAAAGCAGCGAGCGGACTGGTTCAACGCATATTTTTAGGCAAAAAATCTACATTAGGCATACTCGAATGCAGTTGTTTTAAACTGATCTGATTGACTTAGGTGTTAACTAGAACTAGGCGTGACATATACTGATATTAGAAACAAATGTGCTAACTATCAGGGGTTACCAATTTTAGCGGGACAGTATAAGTTTAACAACTAGTATTATCTCTATTTAGATTTTAAATTTCCTATGGGCATGCTTTCTATATGAATAATGATTTGGACACCTTTGAGACATTAACAAAATCCTATGAGCATGGCATCTATATGCAGTTTTTATTATTTAAACCTACAAATAATTTGCCTAATGACGCTCGCAGAATGCAGCAGTTTGGTAGACCATGTTTATATAAAATTGCGAAACAATTAGAAGTTAACCTATAGGCAGGATATCTATGCGTGTTTGCAGAAATTAAAGATTAAACCTATAGGCATGATTTCTAGGTGGATATGCAGAGATAAGAGTTAAAACCTATAGGCATGATTTCTAGGTAGATATGCAGAGATGAGAATTAAAACCTATAGGCATGATTTGTAGGTGCGTCTGCAGAAATAAAGGTTTGAACCTATAGGCAGGTTCTCTACCCTTGGTGCAGAAAGTAAATTCCATCCCCCTTTCTTTACTATGTTCCCCAGATTTTACATAAATTATTACAATGCAAAAGAAACAACTGAAATAATAAAATACATCAAAAATCGTTAGCTGCATCCAAGGAACCTAATTCATACTTAAGGCCTAATAACAAGAGATTGAACCACTTCCGAGATCCAGATTTCCAAGCCTTCTCTTATCTAAGGTGTTTCAGAGATCCAAGGGATTTCAGGAACCCCGGACAGTGCATAGACCCAAGATATTCATAGAAATTGAATTGTGTTGTGTGGAAGAGCCAGCCCTTATGTGTCCAAGTTCAGAGGGAACTCAAGGGTCCCAAGGCAAGGCTCACACAAGGGGGCAGAACATAAATTCTAGGAGTTAAGTGTAAGTGCAATAGAAAAGGGTAGGAGGGTTCCCCAGGCAGGTTGATGGTCATGCCCAGCCATTGTATAGACTGGCACACCCCCGACCAAACCTATGATCAAGCATTTAGGGAGTAAACACCTACTGGAGGTCAAGCCATGGCCTAAACAATAATCAGAAGTACTAGCTGGTCAAGGCTGTTACTCAACATGCACACAATAGGGGAATGGGAAGGGGAAATTAACAAGCTTAGGACCCCAAAGGGTCCATTTCATAACCATGGACAATGATTTCAGGCATTGCCATGTTTCTGAACCATAACTTAAAGAATACAAAAAGGGATATGAGGGTTTGGGATTCATTAAAGTATCAAATACATAACAACAACAGACATGATGAACATCTAAATTAAATATAGAATTACAAGGGAGTGGGAAACGTGTTACAGCATGCTAGAAACAATTGTTAACTAAGGAAGACATGAACAGAAGTAGGCAGGAATAAAACACATTGTTGTTGAGACCTATTAATTAGCTGGGACATACCAGTAGAGAAGCAAAAAGTGCAGAAGAAAGTAGAGCAAACAAAGTCCACAGCAACACAAGTAGAAGAAAGAGGGAGAGAGTTTTAAGTGAGAATGATTTGAATTCAGATTTGCTTTCTGTGTTCCTGTGTTCAAAGAAAAGGGAGAGGAGTATTTATAGCTTTGAAAACGTGTAGAGAAATAAGGTAACAATTACAAATCTATCACAAATATGGCATGGTCACAAATCAGAATCAAATTAGTATAAGACTCCCCTTTAATCAAGGGATTCTTATTCAAATGGATGCTAACAGGATCCAAATAAGGAAGGGAGAATCAGCCTTGTAAGAAGAATGGTTGTTGCCATAAAAGAAGCAGTAAAGTCATACAATAGGCAATTAAGTCTAAGTATAGGACTTAAAATTATTTTTGGAATGATTCAGGGAGGCCAATCAAAGGAAAAGAATCAATTACCCCTTAACAGGCGAGTAAAATAAGAATTTCACGAAGGAAAAGTTTTGATAATTAATCACGAGTTTGAGAATCAATCACAGAAGGAACTCAGTATATATAAATGCATGCATAAGTGATAGACACGTGAAGCCAAGTTATGGAAAAATAACAGCATACATTAGTAACTAAAAGGAAGACATTCGAAGCATGATAGTCAAGTTTCAGTATTTAACAATAGAGAAGAAGAACAGAAGCATGCAAAGAACTCAAAACCAAAATAGTCAAGAGCATTGAAGCATACTGAAATTTCTACAGGCGAGTTGCACAAACAACTTTAAAGAAATTGAATAGTCCCCAAAGAAATTAGGGTTTTCGAAAATCAATCGAGTTTAGATGAGATAAGCAGATAAACAAATAAACAGGTTCAGAATCTCGGATAAGCCCATAAAAATTAGGGTTTTCACCATGCTAACTCGGATATAGAAGAAGGTAAATCAAGCGAATACTAACAAATAGAAACTCAAACAAAATCCCAAAATTAGGGTTTTCAACATGCTAACTTAGATAGAAAATAAGGTAAATCAAACGACCATTAACAATCAGACCAAAGAACTCAAACAAAATCCCCAAGAAAATTAGGGTTTTCAACATGCTCACTCAGATAGAAGATAACACAAACAAAAAAGACAGTAAAACATGTCGATAATCAAAGAAGAGAGATTCGAAATATCTTAACATATAACCAAAGTTAAAAGAACAAAGAGTTTTCAAAGAAAAAGTTGGGGAAAACTCGAGAAACATGCTTAGAATGTTCAAACACACATAGATCTGGGGCAGATCTAAGAATAAATCGAAGGAACCTTAGAGCTAGGGTTTCAGAAGAAAACTAGGTGACGACATAGGCTTTGGAAACCATCGATATGAGTAGTCATCGAACAAAGACTTGGTCGGAACCCTTCAAGATCTGGTCATTGGACCTTTAGAAGTGAGCACGCAGAAGCAATGCGAGGCTAGTATAGGCCTCCGATAAGCCTAAGAAGCCATATATTAGGGCTTCGGTGAGAGGCAACGACTAGTGTTTGAGGTAAGTTGAGAGAGAGTTGATAGTGGAGAGGATTCAGAGGCGACGGTTGAGAAAAATGAGGTAGGGCTTTAGGGTCTTTTGAATTGAAAAGGGAAAGGGAAGAGGGGAGTCGTTGATCTAAAGGATCATTGGCTGGGATTAAACGGGCTAAATGGGGAACAGGTTTGGGTATGATAGGAAAGGGTATTGGTCGGGTAGGCGTGTTAATTGGGCTGGGTAATTGGGTTTTAAATTGGGGCTGAAATGGAGTACCAAATTGGCTATAATTCAAACGCAATAGATGTCACGCCCCAAATTCGTGGGACATGACCGGCGCTCGATCGGGTATCCCCAATGAAGCGGACCTGGGTGCCCTTCCTATCCCACGTGTGCCCCGTATTTTCATTGTCCGTTAGTCAAAAGAAATGGTCATTTATAATTAAAACACCATTTTTGCAAAACATACATACTCAATTAATGAGGTTTACAACTTTCATCGCCCAATATATAGAATACATATTTACATAAGTTCGCAACCCACATTTACTGTGTAGGAGCCTCTAAAAGTACAACAGGATAATACAGTATTTGCCGGTAACAAGGCTCCGGCTATACCTTACACAAAATCAAAATAAAACTCCGGACACACGCAGCCTGAGCGACGCAGGTCCCTGAGAGGAGTGGAGCTCACCAAACAGCTGATGGAAGACGAAGGGGGAGCTACGATCGGTGGGCTGGAGTACATGTTGCGGATCCTCTTACAATCATAAAACGAATGTAGCGCCCCCAGCAAAAGGGACGTCAGTACATTTGAATTGTACTGGTATGTATAACAAACCTTACCCTGAGTAACCTCAAGCCATACACAAGTATTGAACAATAGAAGGAAGCAACAATTGAGTACACACAAGGAAGACAATCAAGGAAAAAAAGTTAACAAACTCTCCTTTCCCCATCATCATTTCCACATTTTCAATTTCACAAGGTTCTCATATTTCATTTCAATAGTGATATCGATCACTTTCTACCCTTATTACCTCGGCCACCCTTATCACCACAACCCACACCTTATTACTTCGTGTTGCGGCGCACAACCCGATCCCACCGAACAAGTCACAATTCACAAACAACACAACCACAACAACAATTCACATAGAACGATAACAATAATAATTCACAAGGATAACCACAACAAGTTTTAAGAACAACAACCCCAATTCCCAATAACAATAGCAACACAACTCACAAAAGGTTTAGGTGACTATCCAACCATTTCCATCTTTTTCAACAACCCGTTATACCATTTAGATCACAACAATAGTTTTTCCACGACTATCCACAAGGGATGTTATCACAGTTATTTCAATTACACCAATTACAATTCCTCTCTATCATATGTTTCACAGTCCTTGCCGCATAATACATTCGTAATCACAACTTAGTTTATTGCCATTTACTTGCACAATCATATCGAATGTCTTAACCAACAACGTATAAGGCACAATATGTACATGAATTCACAAATAGTTCACGCAAGTAAACACATCTTGTTCAAAAGAGTTTAACTTCACAACTAATTCATGGAGACATCACATACCAAGTATTTGAACAACAAACAAGGCGATTTTACAAAGGTTAAGGTTAGCCATACATACCTGAAGCTGGATTCCTTTCTAATTCCTACTTTCAATTCACTAAAATAATCTAGCAACATCAATATAGTACACAAATTAATACACATAAATTAGAATTGAAGTTCACAATTGCTAGTCAAACTCATTTAGGTTATCAACCCCTCTTTGAATACTTCTTACTCCTACTCAATCCCTCCTACTAGATTTTAGGTTTTAAAGAACATGCATGTGTATTTAAACTTCCATTTTCAAGGATAAGTTCATGAGAATTCCCCCTTGTATTTAAAAGTTTAAAATCAATAAAAAAGGGTTGGGGATTCTACCTGCAAGAGTGGAAATGAAGAAAAGTAGTTGGAATTTTCCGGGCTTGGATGACTTTGGAAAATCAGTTGAAGAGGATGAGACTTTCTCTCTCAGGAACCCTCTCTTCCTTCTCTCTAGTTTTACCTAGAAAATGTGTAAAAATGAAGTGTTGGGTCATTTTATTAAAGAAGAGATCGGGTTGAAAAATTATAAAATCTAGAGCCGAGTCGGATCTGCGGTCGCTCTCTGCGATCACAGAGTGGAAATGCGGTCCGCATAATTAACTGCAGAAGTGCTCCAAAAATCTGACTTTCCTGCCAGGGTTTGCGACAGAAATGTGTTCCATATTTCTATTCTGCAGTCGCATAATGTGCCGCAAAATAGACCTCCACAAATCCCTGAGGTCCTTATGCGACGATTATGCGGTACGCATATTGATTATGCGATTGCATAATGGACCGCATTTTCAACATCAATTTTAACAACCCTTCTGCTTCACTATGCTGCAGAAATGCGGCCTGCATAGCTGATCTGCGACCGCATTCTGGACCACATACTGATAATTTTCTGGAAAAATCGATTCTTTTGATTTTTAAGTGCAAAATCAGTAAAAAGGTTCTGAACCGCGGCGAGCTTGCGAGATTCAACATATTACTAACACTTATTCGGACCTTGGCACTACGAACTACTAGGTTTTAAGCATAAAATTTTACGAGGCCTTACAATAGAGGCCAAATCATAAATAGCCAATTTTCCCCTTTTTAATTTTATAAAATTGGTAATACTGATTTGAAAAACAAATTAAACGTACTGGGTAAATAAGTATTATATAAATATTAATTATAAAATGTTGGGATTAATTTTATAAACGTGAAAATGTCATAAATTACAAGATAGGCTATAATTGAAATTATATATAATTTAGCTTTAAAATACCAAACAAATTTGTAAAAAATATGCAAAAATTACTTTAATTATATTTAGGTGTAAATGTAAAAAAAACAATGAATTATTCACCGAGATGATAATTTTGGGAATAATTATTGGATTTTGTTGTGTAAAATAGGCAATAAATTAGTTTTAAAAAATCATCAAAAAATGTCAAAACTCTTGGATGTACTTATATATGCACCAATATGCTATTTTAAAAATATTTAGGTATAAGAAATACATAGGGAAAAATTGAGTATCAACAATATCAACCCACCTTACCCAGATACTCTCAACCAGCACCTGTTTACCAAGCTTACAATGCTCAACCCTCTCACTACCAATAACTACCCACCTGTCAAAATTTCCCTAGACCCAGGCCAAATTTTGACCGCAAACCTCCCAGACAATACACAGCCATCACTGAACCGATTGACCAGCTATATGAGAGACTTAAAGCTGTTGGTTACGTCACTCCTATACCAGCCAAAACTCCAGAAAATCCCTCCTAGTGGGTCAACCCTAACAAGACCTGTGCGTATCATTCCGGCATGAAGGGACACACCCTTGACGAGTGCCGCTCATTGAAGGGCAAGATTCAAACCCTGATCTACAATAAGGTCATAGTAGCAAAGGAGCCTGCTCCTAGTGTTCGTAACAACCCTCTGCCTGACCACAAAGGTGGAGACATTCACATGATAGAGATCAAAGATGATTGGGACCCCAAAGGGTCGATAGGTTTGATTGCTGAGGGGGATGAACCAAAGAAACCGGCGGTTACACTTAACCCAATTGTTGTGAAGAATCAGCCCTCCCGGGACGATGAAGTAAACATGTCTATACCTCTAGAATTTGAAGCACCTCCTTCTGCAAAGGCGCCCGGGCCAATTGAGGTTGAATTTGGAGTTCCAAAGGCACCTGCACCCTTTGAAGTTGTTGTGTTACCACCAAGGGTGCCTATTCCTATAGGATACCGTTCCACTCAAATGCCATACCATGGGATAACATTGCTGAAGCTAGGAGGAAATAAAAGACCAAGACAGGAGAAACAATTGCCGCGCAGGGAATGACCAGAATAGGGGGGGTTTACACCCCAGAACACTTAGCCGAGTCCAGTAAGCAAGCCCCAGGACGGCCTATTGAAACTGGGCCCAATGATCTTTTGAGGAAAAATATAGGATAAGGAGTACTCGGTCGCTGAACTGTTGAACAAAACACCAGCACAGATATCTATCCTACCTCTTCTACAGAGCTCTGACGCTCACAAAAATTCCCTGATGAAGACACTGAGAGAAGCTTATGTACCCAGCAATATAACCGGATGTGAAATGGTGAATATGGTAGGGCAAGTGCTGGAGAGCCATAAAATAATCTTCCACGAAGATGAGCTATCGTCGGAAAGATTGAGCCACAACAAAGCACTACACATCAACGTGCAATACGAATATTATTTCATCACTAGAGTCCTGATTGATGGAGGATCGAGCCTCAACATTTGTCCGCTGATAACTCTAAGAACATTGGGAAAGAAACTGCACGAGATCAAAGATGGGCATATCAATGTCAAGGCCTTCGATAGGTCCCAGAGATCTACTATCAGAGAAATCAGCCTATGCTTACAAATGGGGCCAACATTGTTCGATGTCGACTTCCAATTAATAGTCGTCACGGCATCCTACAATCTACTGTTCGGACGGCCCTGGATCCACGCTGCTGTAGTCGTAGCATCGACCCTGCATCAGGCGGTGAAGTTTGAATGGAATCACCAAGAGGTGATTATTCATGGCGATGGTAGTAACCCCATATATACTCTCCAGACCATCCCAATGATCGGGGGCAGAAGGAGTAGAGGCGGAGAAACATACCACCATATCAAAAAGGTCAACGCCGTAGACAATGATATGTGGTGGGACAACAAGATCGAAAGTATCCTGAATTGGTGTGGGTACGAGCCTGGAAAGGGACTTGGTAAAAATCTTCAGGGGATCACTAAGCTCATCAAACTAAAGAAGCATAATACTACATTTGGCTTAGGGTACGGTTATACATGGGAAGAATTCCAGAGTTGGTCGCCACCATGGCGCGGTCCCTACTATCCATTGGAGCTTCCGATACCTAGCCTGGAGCAAACCTACCAACCGACAGATACAATATATGGGTAAGAGGAAGATGAAACGTTGGCAGCCTTGAAGAATCTATTTATGGAGGATGATGATATGGACTGTTGTGTTCTTTTCGAGGAAGAAGGGGAGGAAGGCCCTTCCATACAAGCTGTGAATCGAGGAGACTGCCTCAGCAATTGGTCAATTAGGACCGTCAGTGCGCGGAATTCTTTGGGGTAGCAAGGCTAAACAAAAGCACCATGCATCTCATTTTTAGCTTACTTTACGGGTTGATTTTCTTTCCGCATTGACTTTAGTTTCGAAAAGAGCTCCGATGTTTCAAACAATTAAGAATTTAATAAAAGCATTTCAGTTTATCATATATCTCGCTCTTATTATTTTCTCTACCATTTACTCTATTTTTATACAGCATTACTATTACTTACCTTGATTTTGAACCAACAATTATGACTTGCAACGAAGCAACGCAACAAAAGGACATAGACTCAGAAGAAGATGAAATACCTGAAGAGGTCGTCAGAGAAGTTGAGAATTTTGAGAATAGACCTAAGTCTAACCTGGAAGAAACTGAGGTCATTAATGTGGGAGGTACAAAAAATGTCAAAGAAACCCGCATCAGTGTTCACATGTCACCATCAGAAAAGGAAGAATACACAGAATTTTTAAAGGAATAGAGGACATATTCGCCTGGTCGTATGATGATATGACTGGTCTTAGCACGTTCATTGTAGCTCACAAGCTGCCAACAGATCCAACCTGCCGGCTAGTAAAACAGAAACTCAGGAAATTCAAACCCGATATAAGTTTGAAAATCAAAGAAGAGGTTACTAAGAAAGTCAAAGCCAAGGTTCTCAGGGTAGTGGAATATCCAACATGGTTAGCCAATATCGTGCCGGTACCAAAGATTCTGTGTCGAATTCCGGGATCTTAACCGGGCCAGTCCCAAAGATGACTTCCCCTTGCCAAACATACACATTCTCATCAACCACTGCGCCAAGCATGAGTTGCAGTCCTTTGTTGATTATTTTGCCGGATACCATCAGATATTGATGGACGAGGAAGATGCAAAGAAAACAGCTTTCATCACGCCATGGGGGATGTATTGCTATAAAATGATGCCGTTTGGGTTAAAGAATGTTGGTGCCACCTATATGAGAGCCATGACTACTAACTTTCACGACATGATACACAACAAGATTGAGGTATATGTGGATGATGTCATCGTCAAATCCAAGAAAGCCACCGATCATACGGGAGACTTGAGAAAGTTTTTCAACAGATTAAGTAGGTACAATCTGAAACTGAATCCTGCCAAGTGTGCATTCGGGGGTTCCTACTGGGAAATTACTGGGTTTCATTGTGAGTCATCGAGGAATAGAATTGGACCCATCAAAAATCAAAGCCATTCAATAATTTCCACCGCCAAAGAACAAGAAGGGCGTGATGAGTTTCTCGGGAAGACTCAACTATATCAGCCGGTTTATAGCTCAGTCCACGGTCATTTGTGAACCCATCTTTAAAATGCTGAAGATAGACGCTACAACTGAATGGTCTGACAAATGTCAGAAAGCCTTTGACAGAATCAAGGAATACCTGTCAATGCCACAAGTCTTAGTTCTGCCCAAGCTAGGAAGGCCTCTATTGCTTTACCTTGCTGTTTCGGATGGGGTATTCGGTTGTGTTCTGTGACAGCATGATGAAACAGGGAGGAAGGAGCAAGCCATCTACTATCTCAGTAAGAAGTTCACCCTGTACGAGGGATGGTATTCTTTATTAGAGCGCACCTGTTGTGCTCTGACTTGGGTAGCTCCGAAATTGAGGCATTATTTATGTGTCTACACTACTTATCTCATATCCAGGATGGACCCTCTGAAGTATATCTTCCAGAAACCCATGCCCACTCGCAAGCTCGCCAAGTGGCAAATCCTGCTAAGCGAATTTATAATTGTTTACGTGACTCAGAAAGCAATCAAGGGTCAAGCCATAGCAGATCACCTTGTTGAGAGTCCCATCGACAGAGAATATGAACCCCTAAAAACGTATTTTCCTGATGAAGAAGTGTCCTTTGTAGGAGAAGATATTGCAGAATCCTACGATGGTTGGAGGTTGTTTTCAACGGAGCCGCAAATTTTAAAGGAGTTGGCATAGGATGTGTCCTAGTATCAGAAACTGGCCAGCATTACCCGGTATCCACCAAGCTCAAATTCCCCTACATAAATAATATGGCTGAATACGAAGCTTGCATCTTAGGGCTCAAGATGGCCATTGACATGAATATTCAGGAGTTGCTAGTGATCGGGGATTCAGACTTGCTCATACATCAAGTTCGAGAAGAGTGGGCAACCAACAACTCTAAGATACTCCCCTACTTGGATCACACACAGGAATTAAGGAAAAGATTCACAAAAACAGAATTTCAACATGTCCCCAGGGTCCAGAACGAGTTCGCTGACGCATTAGCTACTTTATCATCCATGATCCAGCATCGAGACACGATTTTCATTGATCCCATCCCAGTAAAGATTTATGATTAGCCAGCTTATTGTGCTCACGTTGAGGAAGAAGCAGACGGAAAACCATGGTTTCACGACATCAAGGAGTACTTGACAACAGGATAATATCAAGAACTTGCGAACGCTACTCAGAAGCGCACACTTCGAAGATTGTCCAACAACTTCTTTCATCGTGGGGGAATCCTGTATAGGATGACTCCCAATTTAGGTTTATTAAGTTGTGTCAAGGCAAAAGAAGCATCAAGGCTATTGGACGAAGTGCACGCAGAGACTTGCGGGCCGCACATGAATGGTTTTGTTTTAGCAAAAAAGATACTCTAAGTAGGGTATTTTTGGATGACTATGGAAACAGACTGTATCTAGTATGTTCGAAAGTGCCATCACTATCAGATACATGCAAATATGATAAAGGTGCCTCCAAACGAGCTTACTGCAACAAGCGCACCATGTCCTTTCGCTGCTTGGGGAATGGATGTCATTTGACCTATCGAGCCTGCCTCATCAAACGGGCACAGATTTATCCTGGTGGCAATTGATTATTTAAATAAATGGGTTGAGGCAGTGTCATACAAAGTAGTGACTAAGAAAGTTGTGGCAGATTTCGTCCGTGACCGTATTGTTTGTCGATTCGGAATTGCGGAATCAATCATCACCGATAATGGTTCAAATCTCAATAGCGACTTGATGAAAGAAATGTGTGAGGCATTCAAGATTAAACACAATAATTCTACAGCTTACAGGCCTCAGATGAATGGAGATGTAGAAGCACCTAACAAGAATATCAAGAAGATACTAAGGAAGATGGTCGAAAGTCACAAACAATGGCATGAGAAGTTATCATTTGCCTTACTGGGATACCGTACCACGGTCTGCTCATAGACTGGAGCAACTCCCTACATGCTGGTTTATGGTACAGAGGCAGTCATATCCGCTAAGGTAGAAATTCCCTCCTTAATGATCAAACAAGAAGCAGAGTTGGACAACGCAGAATGGGTAAAAGGTCGCAATAAGCAGTTAGCCCTTATAGATGGAAAAATGATAGTTTGCCATGGTTAGCTGTATCAGAACAGAATGTCCAGAGCCTTTAACAAATGAGTTAAGCCAAGGAAAATACACCGGGGCAGCTGGTGTTGAAGAAAATATTCCCACATCAAGATGAAGCTAAGGGAAAATTCTCTCCCAACTGGCAGGGTCCGTACATGGTTTACCGAATTCTAATTGGAGGAGCCCTTATTCTTGTATAAATGGACGGAGAAGTTTGGCCAAAGCCAATCAATGCAAATGCAGTGAAACGATACTATGTGTAACCACTTACGATTCCTCTTATGATGTATTTGAACTACGCCTGACCTGATTCCTGTTTAAGAGGGGATACATAGGCAGCCCTATGGGTTCGGACACAATTTAATAAAATTCCATTTTCCCCTTACTATTGGAACTGGGGCAGAATTTTGAGGAGGACCCTCAAAATTCTGAAGTTAGTTTTCAGCCACGCATAGCCAGGAGTGCCACCTCAGAAACTGGGGCAGAATTTTGAGGAGGACCCTCAAAATTCCAAAGTAGATTCTTCGATCGTTCAGCGCAGTCGGCAGAAGGGCCAGCCCAGTAAACTGGGGCAGAATTTTGAGGAGGACCCTCAAAATTTCGGAGCGGAAAGGTTGCAATGTCTTCAACCATGTTGCATTCGTTGGTTCATCTAAAAGAAAACTATTTTTTCTACTTACGTTATATTTACTAAATCATGCATAATTATTGTTCGAATTGCTGCTGTTTTGAAACTCTACCCCAATGATACGCAACGCCAGAACCAGGGGAAAACGAACTAACCTTTCCCCCTTACAAAACTGATGATTTTTCTTTGGATGCAGGCACTCGACTTATAATTTTGTTTGGTATATTTACATATGCATACTTTTTCCAGAATGCAACTTCTCAGAATCATTACTTATCCGCGATCACTATCCGTACAGTCACAACATCGTGATTAGCAATCAGCTAAGAAATCTCAATACTATCTGTCCTTTTATTTTCTTGCATTACATAAGGCTACCTTTCTGCCTTCCAAGACTAAGTGTCGTCTCCACCTGCATTATCTGCATAAGGCTACCTTTCTTCTTTCTGAGACTAAGCATTGTCTCTATCTGCATTATCTGCATTGCATAAGGCTACCTTTCTGCCTTCCGAGACTAAGTGTTGTCTCCATCATGCATTATCTGCATAAGGCTACCTTTCTGCCTTTCGAGACTAAGCGTTGTCTCCATATTCATTATCTTTATTGCATAAGGCTACCTTTATGCCTTCCGAAACTAAACATTCTCTCTATCTGCATTATCTGCATTGCATAAGGCTACCTTTCTGCCTTCCAAGACTAAGCGTTGTCTCCATCTGCATTATCTGCATTACATAAGGCTACCTTTCTGCCTTCCGAGACTGAGCATTGTCTCCATCCTGCATTATCTTCATAAGGCTACTTTTCTGCCTTCCGAGGTTAAGCTCTACCTCCACTTGCGTGGCTGAAATATCGCCACCTTATCTTTCTTGCATGGCTGAAATATTGCCACCTTTACTTACTTCTTGCAATCGGCTGAAATATCGCCAAACTTTATTTAAATTTTACATCGGCTGAAAGATCGCCAGTTCATCCCCATCATCATCTATACTTATGCTTTCTGTCGGCTGAAATACCACTATTTTACATCGGCTGAAACATCGCCTGTTTGATTTAAATCTCTATCAGCTGAAATATCGCCATTTTATGCTCTTTGCATCGGCTGAAATACCACCAAATCTTGCATTTCATGGGCTAAAATATCGTCAAAATGTTCGAAGGCGTCATTGTTCGGAGGCATCATCCTTCTTAGCCAGAGAACACCATGCCATGGCCCGGGGATCCCACTTTATACCCTGCACATCATTATTCAAAGGCATCATGGTTTGGAGGCACTATTATCATAGCCTGAGAACATCATTTCATAGCCTGCGAATCCTTTAATTTTGCGCTTCATGGCCTAGGACATCAAGGTACGACGATGTCATCCTAACCATCCAAGGACATCATTCATGGTCCAACGGGAACTTGCATCATGTTTAAGTTTATGCACAATATACGCCCATATTGCTTACTTGCAGGTACACCGGCTAGCAATGGCCGTCTCAGCAGGAGTGATTCCGCTCCAGTTCCCGCAGCCGATCAAGCTTCAAAATACCTCTTGTCCCCCTAAATATCGTGCCCGTCTCTTTCGAATCGCCATCGGCATGTTCCGTCAATGGTTCTTGAACTACATACGGCCTGATTCCTGTAAAACCAGGGATATGTAGGCAGCTCAAAAACCAAAGCTCGATCAAATTCTTTTCAAATTACCACTTCCGGTAAAAATTGGCCATTATATCTTTACCTGACAACTCTTTCATCCTTCCCAGGTAAAGAGGGGCAGCTATTGATTCCCAATTTTTCCCTAAGTATTTTTATACCCAAATATTTCTAAAATAGCATATTGGTACATATATAAGCACACCCAAGAATTTTGGCATTTTAATGATTTTTAAAACCAATTTATTGCCAATTTTAATATAACAAAATCCAATAATTATTTACAAAATTATCATTCTTAGTGAATAATTCTATTCTCGCACTTACAACAAAATATAATTAAGGTAATTTTTGCATATTTGTACAAGTTCATTTGTTATTTTAAAAGCTAAATTACATATAATTGTAATTATAGCCTATCTTGTGATTTATAGCGTTTTATATTTATAAAATTAATCGTAGCATTTTTAAATTAATATTTATATAATATTAATTTATACAGTACCCTTAATTTTCTTTTTGAAAATATGTATTACTATTTTATAAAATTTAAAGGGGAAAATTGACTATTACGATTTGATCTCAATTGCATTTCAATTATAGCCAATTTGACAAGCCCAATTAACCCAAATTCAGGCCCAAAATTACCCAACCCAATTTCAAATTAACCCGACCCCTAACCCGTGTATCCGGTCAGAGCGGCTCCCCATTCAATCTAGGCCATTGATCTAAAAGATCAACGGCCACATTTCACCCTTTCCTTTTTAATTCTACCAACCCACCCCAACCCTAATCATTTCCTACCACACGCCTGTTGATACCCAATTTTTCCCCATGTATTTTTATGCTCAAAATAATTTCAAAATATTATATGTATGCATATATGAGCATCCCAAAAGATTTTGGCATTTTAAAAAGATTTTTTAAACTAATTTATGGCCTATTTTTACACCATAAATCCCAATAATTATTCCCAAAACTTGCCATTTTGGAGAATAGTTTATTTTATTACATCTACATCAAAACCTAATTTTCATGATTTTTATATAATTTTACAAGTCCATTTGGTATTTTAAAACTAAGTTGCATGAAATTACAATTTTAGCCCACTTTCAGATTTAATAGCAATTTTAATTACAAAATCAATCCCAATATTTTTTTAATTTAATACTTACATATTATCTACTAACTTTGTGCTTTTAATTTGAATTTTAAACATTTTTACTATTTTTATAAAATCAAAAGGGAAAAACTGGCTATTTCAATTATGGCCTCAATTACTTTCAATTATAGCCTATTTGGGCATCTCAATGACCCCAGTTTCAACCCACTTTCAGACAACCCATATCTCAAACTAACCCGACCCACACCCAATTCATTTAACCCGACCCAGCTATAATTCAATCTGAGCCGTTGATCAAATGAAATCAACGGCACACATTCACTTACCTAATTTAAGTTAAACGACCCCCCTCCATTTACCCTCATTTTGCAAAGAGACCGGTCTCTCTCTTAGACTCTTCGTCTCCTCCTTCTCTCTAGAATCTTCTGGTTCTTCTCTGATGGGTTTCGTCGCCTCTCCGGCCAACTCTATCCTCACTCCTCTCGACCTCTAGTCGCCATGGAACCTTGTCTCGTTGCTTCTCTCTAAGCCTTGAAGCCCTAGAGACTTCCACCATGAAAGACGGTCCTTGGAAACCTTGCATGGCTTATCTCTGACCTTCTCTATTGTGGTTTTCAGTCCGATGTTAATTAAAACTCCATTATTAACGAGTTTCGCAGCCAGGTTCCTTACCTCACTGATTTTATTGCAAAACCCTAATTTTTGCCTAAGTCTCTTAATGTCTGTCTTTTTAAAATGATTTTTAATTTATTCTTTGTATTTTACACTACTCACTACTCAATTTCTCTGATTATTCAAGTTCTTTTCAACGTCTTGTTCTTCTTTTCAAAACTAGGGTTTCCGACCCCCTTTCAAAATCACTATATCTTCTGCTTCTTTTTGAGTATTATGTGATTACGCCTGTTGTGTTTATATTATAAGCTTTTTGTTTTCTAGTTATTCCAAGCTCCATGCTTTAAGATTTTACTAGGATTCCAATCTTCTGTTGAAATTGTGATTTTCTTACTTAATGTTCTCTGATTTTCACGCCTATCGTGTTTATAGGTCTAATTGTTATTCGAATGATTCTGTGCATCTCTTTGAATCCCTGATTTGTATGTGTTTTTCTTAAAGGTTCTTACACTAATTTTTGAATTATTTCCTTACTTGTGAGATGCTCTCTATACTTGGTACTGATTCCATCTAATTTTGGTCTTGTCCGTGATTCTTAGACCGATTTTCAGAGTTAATTTATATTCTTACCATATTTGTGCTCTTAAACATATTGTTCAAATGCTCAGCATATATTTTCCATATTTGGAGTATTATGTATCTGGCCCTTATTACATACTACATGCCTACTACTCTTACTATGGTGTAATTAGTCGTCTGATTGATTCTTTCCTTTATTTGTTATAGCCTGTACTCCCATTCGAATCATGAATCCCTGATTAATTTGAATTAGGTCCTCTGATTGATTCCAATTGATGTTGTTTCTATAATTAGGTACCTGTTGCCCTGTTCTCTACTGGTTTTCAAAAAAAAAACTATAAGTACTCCTCCTTTCTTCTCGCTTCATACGAACAGAATTCATTCTGAACTCTCTCTTACACAAAAATATTCAGTGTTCTCTCTTGTTTTCTACACAACTTCTCTCACCTGTCTTTTGACTACTGGTTACTCAGCTGATTTGAAACCGAGGCTGAACTTTAGGCTACTTTATTGTTTTATTGCTCTCTCTACATTGCTGCTTGCTTGAGTCTGCTATTGCTGCTCACTTCACTACTACTACTGCTCACTTCTTTGCCTACTGCTGCTCTCTCTGCATACTTTTTGCATATTGCTGCTCACTCCTTTTCACACCATTGCTCACTATTTTGCATATTATAACTCACTACTACCCTGCATTACCTTGCCTTCAACTGGTATGTCTCCTATTTGATTTACAGCTTCAAAGCAATATGTTTCTATTGTATTGCACTTTCTTTTATTTCTTGTATGTTTCTACTTATGCTTTTGTTGTTCTTACTGCAATTAGCATGCCTCTATGTTGATTAATATGCCTATCTTAATCTGGCATGCCCATCTTGTCTGTCTCATGCATGTTTCTCTTTATCCACTAACCCTAGTACGTTATCAGCATGTATTCAGGACCCTCTTAGCTACTAAGTAACCCTGAACCTCTTCATGATGTGTGAATCTATTTGGTATCTATCAATCTAATGCTGTTGAGACCCTGACCCCTTTGTTTGAAACCTGCTTGATCGTTTAAGTTCTGAAGTGCTTCTCTTTGGTGTTTGTGTATATGTAACTGTGTTCTCACTTGTGAGTTACTTGTCCCCCATGTCCTTTGCCCCTGCTTGTGCTTGCCTGATATTGTCTCTTCTGTTGTTTTTCTCTCAAAACTGTTTTCATGTGAATCCTCTTTAACTGTTTTGAAACTCAATTGCTTTTAAAGGAGCTCTACCTCCCCTTCCATTGCTTTTCTCTCAAAACTGGTTCTCTATGGACCCTTTTTCAACTGTTATTCAACTCAATCTTTTTAAAACTCTCTCACTATCTCACTACTCCTAGAATTTAGGTTCTACCCCCTTAGTGTAAGCACTGCTTTGGGTACCTTGAGTATCCACTGAACTTTGATGCACAAGGCTGGTAATTCTACACTTGCACTGATTCAATGTTAATCTATTTGGGTGTCTGGTATTGGCCAAGGGCCCCAATGGGCCCTTAGGGAGCTTTGCCGCACCCAAACCTTGGTAAAGGCTGTGAAACTCGAAAGAAGTGAGGTTGGAGATTTGGGCCCGGTTGAAGTCTCCCTATAGAATAACTTTTTATTTTTTTCATTAACTATAATTTGATTATCTTGGTCAGTAATAACTTGTAATGAACAATTGGGGTTTATAGTGAAATTGGGAGGGTTATGCATGCTTATTTAAAGGGTACTGGTAGAAAACATGCTTGTAGGGATTTTCTTATTTGTGCAATAGATATCCTGTCTAGGACATGCATCTCATACAACTAGAAATCCTGTTTTAGGCTCTTTTACATTTCAGCTTGTTATTTTACTCATTTTTATAATCACAATCGGTTAATAACCAACAAGTTACTGTCATTGCTACTGCATTTAGAGACCATGTTCTTAGGAGCCTTGTGTGCATTAGGTATCATGTCAATTAGGATTTTCGTTTGAGTTGCAATTGTTTGAACGCCTCATTAGTTTCGTTTAGTAACATAAGGCTGGTTAACAATTTCTTTTAAAAACTGGAAAACAAATATATATGTGCACTTCCTTTTATATAATCAGGCAATGTCTTTAACGCCTAGGGAAGCCTTAGGCTGGATAAAATCAATTGATCGTTTTAGTCATGTTTAAGCTATTTCCACCTCTTTTAACTGTCCGGACTTGTTTCTTCCTCTCTGAAGTTTGCTTTGTTTTCCTACTAAACTCCCGTCCTATTTTTAATCACATCTATATATTTTTCTACTAAGTTACCTTTCCAGTCCAGAACTAGACTACTATTTTCTAAAACTTATCAAAATACTATGTCTTTAATATTTTCTGTAATTTTCAAAAGTATGTTTCCATACTGATATACTTATTGCTCTCTCTCTCTCTCTCTTTTACACTCCTGAAATCCTGAATGATTGTGCATCTATTTTTTTCCTCCTGTCCGAAACTGTGCTATTTCCTTTTATCAATACCACATCTTTGATATCTTTACTATATATTTTCCAAGTGTGTTTCAAAGTGTTTTCTTACTGATTCCTAAAATGTTATGTATTTACTGCCATTTTCTCAAGTTATAAAAAATTTCGTCCAATTTTCTGAAATTCTGGTTAAATTTTCGGCTTCTATTTAAACTTATTTTCGACACTCCAGCTTTTAAACTCCCATTTCTTTAGACCTTAAATGTGATTGAGACGTGTTAATTATGTGTCTATCTGTGGAGGGATATTTGAGCCTTTTACATGCCCTTTATATGATTCCATACATGAAGTCCTCTCTGTTTTGTATGTCGCCTAGTGTTTTAACCTTTAAACCTAAGGGTTCAGCCTAGTCCTTGCCTTATAGGAATATTGGTCCTAAATACCCTCTAGGACTTATAGGACAGGACGGGTAATAGCACGCAATAAGCACTCATGACCAATCCACACATTTAAATAACCTTTATGGGGCGGGAAGGGTAGAATATGGATAGGATGACCGTTGTGCTAATATCTCGTGCGATCCCTCTTTAGAGGAGTTATTGCTGGGTATTGCATTGATGTGATCTATATTGTATTTAAACCTAGGACCTCCTTTCTTTTCTTTTTGTAATATTTTCCTTAAGTGCTTTCATTTCTTTGCATCAACTCCTTTTCTAAAAACTGTCTATTCTTCCTTTTCTTTTCGAAGTTCCAAGCTTATTTAACTATTATGTGTAAACCTTGCTTTCTACTCCTTTAAAGTCACAATTAAGCATGGCTGGGAACCACACTAGTGGATCTTGAGGGGTGCCTAATACCTTCCCTTCAAGAAAATCTCAAGTCCTTACCCGAACTCTGGTTTTCTTTCAAAATCTTCTTCTTTTCTTTAAAAGTGTCCTAATACACTATAATCATTAGGTGGCGACTCTTCAAATTCTATAACCCGATTCCTCAAAAGGGAATAAGAGTTGTTTTTGTCCATGATGTCATAAACCCGATTTCTTTCTGTTAGAAAGGGGAAAAAGGAGGGGTGTCGACAGCATGGAGACTCTGCTGGGGATTTTTTTAGGTTTTTACCATTACATGCTTTTGTGACTTTATTTCTTCCGTAATTGCCTTTATTTCTTCCTTTTAATTATTTCATCATTGGAAACTAACTTGGCTCTTCATGTTTTCTGTTTCTTTTAATTTCTTCCTTTACTGCTTTATTACTATTTCAATACCGTTGTAATTTTCGAGCAATTATTGTAATCTTTTACTTTATGAATGTGAAAATACATGCAATCTGCTTCATTCTTGTAACTGCATTCTTCAACATCATATTCCACTCGTGCCAAAACAAATCCTATAGCAACGTTTATAATGAGTGGTTGCGCCCTTCCAATATTATAACTCCCTAAATGTGGCAAAGGCATATTTGCGGTAAAACCAGTCGATCAACGGTGTAGTCGACGGTTCCGCGCCTTTCCCTCTTGAGTTGTCCGCTCAAGGGTACCTTGTCTAGCACTTCAAAAATAGAAACCTTACTCTATTAAATTGTTCATGCACCATGGTGAAACTTAGGCGAGTCTGTTATGTTGTCCGCATAATGACTCATTAAGATAGCCTAAAACAATGTCCATCGGGTTTCCTCGAAACCCAAACGGACGCCTTCACGTTGTGTGCATTTATTTGGAAAACTAAATGCATTTATGCTAATTGTTGATTTAAATAGTCAAGTCTGGTGGGGTAAGGGTCTAACCCTTTATTTTGGAGGAATGAGGCACGAGGTCCCCGACTTCGGTATGGCCAGTGTACCCTCACTCTTGCTGACCTGGTGGAGAAATCTCCCATCAAATGACCAAATCAATGAATGGAAAGATAGGGTCACTAAGGCTAGTGAGAAGCTGGAATACCTGGAATACAGCCTGCTGGAATTAGAAGGAAAAGTGAGGAAAAGAGTCACTGACTGTCAAAACGCTGAGGAAGGCAAAGGAGAACATATGGCGAAAGTGTTTTTAATACAGAATCTGCGTGATCTGGAGGATCTGATCAACGAGAACATTCAACCTGAAGAAGGTCCTTCTGGGACCAAGTAGTTAGGATCTTTTACTGCTTTCATAATGTAATAAGGCCACTGGCCATTAGTGACATCTTTTATTGTTCAGTCGTTTTAAGACTCGTCTTGTTTTTATCAATAAAATGAGGCATTTAGCATTATAAGTTCTACAAATTTAATTTGTCGCTAGGCCTACCTCGGGCACAACGAGGCACCCAAAGTAGGGAACGATTTATATTCCTGAACAATGTGTTTAAATATCGCAATATTATTTCTCAGAATCCGCACTAACTTTTCACCTTTTTGTTCTTCTTTTATTTTTATTCCCCTTCCCAAAGGTTAGTTCGTGCATTCTGGAACCATCAGCATACTCAACAACATCCAAGGGCCCTCTACTTCCTCCTCCTCCGAGTCCTACCAAAAACAGGAACAAATGTAGAATGGGAGATACAAGCACCAGAAAGGAGATCCAAAAGGAGGAAACTTCTCAGGGTACTCCAATTATCCGGGAAACTGCTGCTCATCTTGAGCAGACTTTGATGAAATTTCGGGAAGAATTAGAACAATTTCGAAACCTGGCACGCCTATCGATCACTCTTATCGCTGCTGATGCCAACACCCAGAACCCCGTACCTCCACAGCCACCAGTACAAACTGCCGATACCCAAGCCTGCAACACATGCAACAACACTCCACTGCTCATTCCCGAACCACAAAACATCTTAAACGACCATAACACTCCTATCTTTGTGGACACTACACCCTACTATACCCAGCCAATCTCAAGTGCACCCGAATTAGATGACAAGGACCTCCTTATCAGGAATTTGGCTGCCAAACTCAAGAAGTTGACTAGCTGGGTCCAAGGTGTCGAGGGTAGCAAAGGTGTTGAAGGGTTGAACTATGAAGATCTTTGTGTTCCGCCAGATGTTGAGCTTCCGGAGGGGTACAAACCTCCCAAGTTCGAGATGTTTGACGGTACAGGTGATCCTAGGGTCCATCTAAGGATGTATTGTGACAAGCTGGTAGGAGTTGGAAGGGATGATAAAATCCGCATGAAGTTGTTCATGAGGCGTCTGAAAGGCGACGCCCTGTCTTGGTACATCAGCCAGGATTCAAATAAGTGGACAAATTGGGTGAGCATGGCATCCGACTTTATGGACCGGTTCAGGTTCAATACTGAGAACGCACCAGATATGTTCTATATCCAAAATCTAAAGAAGAAGACCACAGAAACCTTTCGTGAGCATGCAACTCGTTGGAGGTCAGAAGCTGCCAAGGTCAGGCCAGCCCTCGAGGAAGAGCAGATGAACAGGTTCTTTGTCCGGGCTCAGGATTCGCAATACTATGAGAGACTAATGTTGATAGAGGGTTAGAAATTCTTCGACATCATCAAGTTGGGAGAAATAATCGAAGAAGTTATCAAGAATGGTATGGTCACCAATCTCGAAGCATTATAGGCCACCAACAAGGCCTTACAGTCTGCTGGTACGTCAAAGAAAAAGGACGTGAATTCCGTAATGGCTGCGTAAAGAACCAAATCCCCCATGAAGTACCAGACCTATCCCTCAACTCCGCTCACATATCAACCTATCCTAAATTACCAAGCACCCTCACCTGCATAACAAATGCCACCATCTGCCTACCAATCACCTCCACCACCCACATATCAACCCACCTCACCAAGACATTCCCAACCTGCGCCCGTGTACCAAGCGCACAACTCCCAACCTTCTCATTACCCATCACCACCAACTCACTAAAACTTTCCTCGACCCAGGCCAAATTTCGACCGCAGACCTCCCAGACAATATACCTCCATAGCCGAGCCAATCGACCAACTATATGAAAAACTCAAAACAGCCTGTTATGTTACTCTTATCATAACCATAACTCCAGAAAATCCCTCCCAGTTGGTCAATAAAAACAAAACTTGTGCATACCATTCCGGAATGAAAGGCCATACCATCGACGAGTGTCGCTCTTTGAAAGATAAGATTCAGACTTTGGTTGATAACAAGGTCATTGTGGCAAGGAAGTCTGCTCCCAATGTCCACAACAACCCTCTGCCTTACCACAAGGGTGGAGGCATCCATATGATCGAGATAGAGGATGATTGGGACCCCAAAGGGTCAATCGAATTGATTGCCGAAGGAGATGAGCCTAAGAAACCAACGGTTACCCTTAATCCCATCTTTGTTCAGATCCAGCCCTCTGAGTGCAATGTGGTAAACGTGTCTGTACCACTCGAGTTTGAAATGCCTCCTACAAAGGCGTCAAAACCAATTGAGGTCGAGTTCGGAGTTACAAAGGCACCTGCACCATTTGAAGTTGTTGTGTTACCTCCAGGGGTTCCAATTCCAGTTTCCATGACAGACGTGACCCCATTCAAGTCAAATGCCATACCTTGGGATTATACAGCGGAAGATAGGAGAAAAGGGAAAACAAAAATTGGAGAAGTGATCGCCGCACAGGGCATGACTAGAACCGGCAGGGTATACACTCCAGAACATCTAGCTGAGTCCAGCAAGCAGGCCTCCGGGCGACCTGTTGAAACTGGACCCGATGAACTTTGGAGGAAAATACGAGCCAAGGAATACTCGTTCATTGAGCAACTGAACAAAACACCAGCACAGATTTCCATCCTGGTTCTTCTGCAAAGCTCTGAGGAACATAAAAATGCCTTGATGAAGATATTGAGTGAATCTTATGTTCCCATTAACATAACCGGAGGCGAAATGGAAAATATGGTAGGACAAGTGTTGGAAAGTCACAAGATCACCTTCCACGAGGATGAGTTACCACCAGAAGGACTTAGTCACAACAAGGCGTTGCATATCACTGTGCAGTGCGAAGATTATTTCATCACCAGGATCCTAGTTGATGGGGGATCTAGCCTCAACATTTGTCCGCTAGTGACTCTCATAAAATTGGGGAAAGGTTTGCATGAGATCAAACGTAGGGCTTTCAATGTTAAAGCTTTTGATGGGTCTTAAAGATCTACCATTGGGGAAATTAGCCTGTGTCTGCAAATGGGGCTTACCTGGTTCGATGTTGACTTCGAAGTCATAGACATACCAGCATCGTACAATTTATTGCTGGGACAACCCTGGATCCACACCGCTGAGGCTGTGGCATCAACCCTACATCAAGCAGTGAAGTTTGAATGGAATCATCAGGAAGTGATCATTCAAGGTGACGGTAGCAACCCTATATACAGTTGCCAAACCATTCCAATGATCGGAGGTAGAAGAAGAATAGGTAGAGAAACATACCATCACGTCGAGCGAGTTAATGCCATAGACAAAGACAAGTGGTGGGATAACAAGATTGAGAGCATCCTGAATTGGAGCGGGTATGAACCTGGAAAAAGACTTGGCAAGAATCTCCAGGGTATCACAAAACCCATCAAGCTGAAGAAGCAGGTACTACTTTTGGCCTAGGGTATGAGTACACCTGGAAAGAGTTTAATGAATGGTCGCCACCACGGTGCGGTCCCTATTATCCGCTAGAGCACCCTATACCTCAGCTGGAGTAGACCTTTCAGCCTGTTGACATTATATATGGATCAGAGGAAGACGAAACACTGGCAGCAATGAAGAACCTATTTTTGGGAGATGATATAGACTGTTGTGTTATATTCGAAGAGGAAGGGGAGGAAGGTCCTTCCATTCAAGCTGTGAACTGAGGGGAACGCCTTACCAATTGGTCAGTCAGGACCACCAGTGCCCTGAAAGCTTCGGGGTAGCAAGGCTAAATGATGCACCATGCATCGCATTTTACTTTTCAGTTGATTTTACTTTTCCGCATTGTCTATACTTTTGAAAAGAGCTCCGACATTTCGAACAGTTATGAATTTAATCAAAAGCATTTTCCAAGTTTATTTTTATATCTCGCTCTTATTACTTTTCTCTATCGTTTACTTTATTTTACACAGCATTACTATTACATATCTTGATGGTGAACCGACGACTGTAACTTGCAACGAGGCAACACAACAAACGAATATAGATTCAGGAGAGAAAGATGATATACCAGAAGATGTTGTCAGAGAGGTCGAGAACTTTGAGAAGAGACCTAAGTCTAACTTGGATGAAACTGAGGATGTTAATTTGGGGGATACAGAGAATATCAAAGAAACGCGCATCAGCGTGCATTTGTCGTCATCAGAAAAGAAAGAGTACACAGAGTTCTTAAAAGAGTATAAGGACATTTTAACCTGGTCATATGACGATATGACTGGTCTTAGCACATCCATTGTAGCTCACAAGTTGCCAATAGATCTGACATGTCCTCCAGTAAAACAGAAGCTCAGAAAGTTCAAGCCAGACATGAGTTTGAAAATTAAAGAGGAAGTTACCAAGCAAGTCAAAGCCAGGGTTCTCAGGGTGGTAGAGTATCCAACATGGTTAGCTAACATCGTGCCAATACCAAAGAAGGACGGGAAGGTTAGAATCAGTGTCGACTACCGGGATCTCAACCGGGCCAGTCCCAAAGATGACTTCCCTTTGCCAAATATACACATCCTGATTGACAACTGCGCCAAGCATGAACTGCAGTCATTGGTCGATTGTTTTGCTAGGTACCATCAGATATGGATGGACGAAGAAGATCTAAGAAAACGGCGTTCAACACGCCATGGGGGATGCACTATTACAAAATGATGCCATTTGGTTTGAAGAATGCTGGTGCCACCTACATGAGGGCCATGACTACTATCTTTCATGACATGATACATAAAGAGATCGAGGTGTATGTGGATGACATCATCATCAAATCTAAGAAAGTTGCAGATCATATGGAAGACCTAAAAAAATTCTTCAACAGATTGAGGAGGTACAACTTGAAGCTAAATCCCGCCAAGTGCGCATTTGGGGTTCCTACTGGAAAGCTATTGGGTTTCATTGTGAGTCGCTGAGGAATAGAATTGGATCCGTCAAAGGTCAAATCCATTCAAGAGTTGCCACCAGCAAGGAAGAAGAAGGATGTGATGAGCTTTCTGGGAAGGCTCAATTATATCAGCCGATTCATAGCTCATTCCACTGTCATTGTGAACCTATCTTCAAGATGCTTAAGAAGGATGCTACCACCAAATGGACTGATGATTGTCAAAGGGCTTTTGCCAGAATCAAGGAATACTTGTCAACGTCGCCGGTCTTGGTTATGCCTGAGCCAGGGAGACTTCTATTACTTTATATTGCAGTATTGGATGGAGCGTTCGATTGTGTTTTAGGACAACATAATGAAACCGGAAGAAAGGATCAAGCCATATACTACCTCAGCAAGAAGCATACTCCGTATGAGGCTCGGTATTCTTTATTAGAACGCATATGTTATGCTCTGACCAGGGTAGCTCGGAAGTTGAGGCACTATTTCTATGCTTACACCATTTATCTCATATCAAGGATGGATCCTTTAAAGTATATCTTTCAGAAGCCCATGCCTACCGGCAAGCTCGCCAAATGGAAAATCCTGTGAAGCGAGTTCGACATTGTTTATATTACTTAGAAGGCAGTCAAAGGGCAAACTTTGGCAGACCACCTTCTCGAAAATCCTGTGGGAGGAGAATACGAACCTTTAAAGATGTATTTTCCTGACGAAGAAGTATCTTTCATAGGAGAAGACATTGCAGAATCCTATGACGGTTGGAGGATTTTTTTGACGGAGCTGCGAATTTCAAAGGAGATGGAATAGGAGCAGTCCTGGTATCAGAAACCGATCAGCATTACCTGGTATCCTCCAAGCTCAAGTTCCCGTGCACCAACAACATGGCCGAATATGAAGCCTGCATCTTAGGGCTCAAACTGGCAATCGACATGAACGTTCAAGAGCTACTAGTGATTGGAGACTCGGACTTACTCACACATTAGGTTCGAGAGGAATGGGCAACCAAGAATCCTAAGATACTCCCTTACCTACATCACATATAGGAGTTGAGGAAGAAATTCAGAAAAACGGAATTCCAGCATGTTTCGAGAGTACAGAATGAGTTCGCCGATGCACTAGCCACTTTGTCATCAATGATTCAGCATCCAGATACGAATTTCATTGACCCCATTCAGGTCAAGATTCATGACCAGCCGGCTTACTGTGCTCACGCTGAGGATGAGGCCGATGGGAAGCCATGGTTCCACGACATCAGAGAATACTTGACAATAGGAGAATACCCAGAGCTTGCCAATGCTACTCAGAAGTGCATGCTCCAGAGGTTATCCAACAACTTCTTTCACAGCGGAGGAATCCTGTATAGGAAGAATCCCGATCTGGGTTTGTTAAGGTGTGTCGATGCAGGAGAAGCAACCAAACTATTGGATGAAGTGCATGCAGGAACATGTGGACCACACATGAATGGCTTCATTTTGGCAAAGAAGATACTCCGAGCAAGGTATTTTTGGATGATTATGGAAACGGACTGCATCCAGTATGTCCAAAGGTGCCATCGTTATCAGATACATGCAGATATGATAAAAGTACCTCCAAACGAGCTTAATGCAACAAGCTCACCATGGTCATTCGCCGCCTGGGGAATGGATGTCATTGGACTAATCAAACCTGCCGCATCAAACGGGCACAGGTTCATCTTAGTGGCAATTGATTAATTTACTAAATGGGTCGAAGCAGTATCATACAAAGTAGTGACCAAGAAAGTGGTAGGCGACTTTGTCCGCAACTGTATTATTTGTCGGTTCGGAATTCTAGAATCAATCATCACCGACAATGGTTCCATTCTCAACAGCGACTTGATGAAAGCAATGTGTGAGACATTCAAAATCAGGCACAAGAATTCTATAGCCTATAGACCTCAGATGAATGGAGTTGTAGAAACAGCCAACAAGAATATCAAGAAGATACTAAGGAAGATGATTGAAAGGCACAAGCAGTGGCATGAGAAATTGGCGTTCGCCTTATTGGGTTATCGTACCACAGTCCGTACATCGATCGGGGCAACTCCCTACATGCCGGTTTATGGTATAGAAGCGGTTATTCCTGCCGGGGTAGAAATTCCCTCCTTTTAGATCATACAAGAAGCAGAGCTAGACGACGCAGAAGGGGTACAAAGTTGCTACGAGCAGTTAGCCCTTATAGATGGAAAGAAAATGAATGCAGTTTGCCACGGTCAATTATATCAGAACAGAATGTCCAAAGCCTTCAGCAAGATAGTTATGTCGAGGAAGTTTACACCAGGGCAGCTGGTGCTGAAGAAGATATTTCCACATCAAGATGAGGCCAGAGGGAAATTCTCTCCAAATTGGCAAGGACCGTACATGGTTCACCGGGTGCTAACCGGAGGAGCCCTTATTCTTGCAGAAATGGACGGAGAAGTCTGGTCGAAGCCAATCAACTCAGACGCAGTGAAATGATACTACATTTGACCATATGCTTTTTCTTTATGATGTAATTTGAACTACGCCTGACCTGATTCCCGTTTAAGAGGGGATACGTAGGCAGCCCTATGGGTTTGGTCACATTTTAATAAAAATTCCATTTTCCCCCACTATTGGAACTGGGGTAGAATTTTGAGGAGGACCCTCAAAATTCCGAAGTTAGTTTGTCAGTTTCCTCATCAGCACCAACCCAGTAAACTGGGAAAGAATTTTGAGGAGGACCCTCAAAATTCTGGAGTCGATCCGCTTTCAGTTATTCAACACAGCCGCCAGTAGCACCAGCCCAGTAAACTGGGGCAGAATTTTGAGGAAGGCCCTCAAAATTCCGAAACAAGCAAGGTTGCTGTGTCCTTGAACCACGTTGCAGTTGTTGGTTCATCCAAAATAAAATTGTTTTTCAAATATTTACTTACATCATACTAAGTCATGCATAAAATATCGTTGGAATTGCTATCATTTAGCAAAGCTACCCCAATGATACACGACGTCAAGAACCAGGGAATACGAACTAACCTTCCCCTTTTACAGAACTCACAATTTTTCTTTAAATGCAGGCACTCAGGTCGCAAATCATTGAACACATCCACTTTTCAGAGATAAAACTCTCAGAACGATCACTCATTCACGAATCTACTATTTACACCCAACATTCCCCAACAGTCACGATATCATAATCATCTATCAACTAAGAAAACTTACTACTGCTCGTTTCTTTACGTTCCTGCATTGCATAAGGCTCCTTATCTACCTTTAGAGACTAAGCTCTGTCTCCATCTGCATTTTGCATAAGGCTATTTTCTGCCTTACGAGGTTAAGCTCTACCTCCATCCTGCATAAGGCTACTTATTTGCCTTTCGAGACTAAGGTCTGTCTCCATTTGCATTTTGCATAAGGCTATTTTCTGCCTTCCGAGGTTAAGCTCTTCCATCCTGCATAAGGCTACTTATCTGCCTTTTGAGACTAAGCTCTATCTCTATCTGCATTTTAGATAAGGCTACCTTTCTACCTTCCGAGGTTAAGCTCTACCTCCATCCTGCATAAGGCTACTTATCTGCCTTCCAAAACTAAGCCATGTCTCCATCTACATCTTTGCATAAGACTACCTTTTTGCCTTCCGAGGTTAAGCTCTACGTCCATCCTGCATAAGGCTACGTATCTGCCTTTCGAGACTAAGCCATGTCTCCATCTGCATCTTTGCATAAGGCTACCTTTCTGCCTTCCGAGACTAAGCATTGTCTCTATCCTGCATGGTTGAAATATTGCCTATTCATCTTTTTGAACAGCTGAAATATCGCCACCTACATTTAAATTCTCACTCTTGCTGAAAGATCGCCACCCTTTGCATTCATTCCGCTGAAAGATTACCACCTTCTCATGGGCTGAAAGATCGCCAACTTATTCAAAGGCGTCATAGTTCGGAGGCACCATCTGCATAGCCTGAGAACACCATTACATGGCCTACAAATCTTTACTTTTATGCTTTTCATGGCCAGGACATCATAGTTCGAGGACGATCTCCTAACCGTCCGAAGACAACATTCATGGTCCAACGGGAACATGCATCATGTTTAAATTTTGCACAATATATGCAGACATTTCTCATTTATAGGTACTCCAGCTAACAAACGGCCATCTTATTAGGAGCGATCCCGCTCCGGTTCTCCGTAACCTGTCCGATTCCAAACGCCTTTTCAAACTCAACCATCGTGTCCGTTTTTCGAGTCTCCATCGACACATTTTGTCAATGGTTCCTGAACTACATATGGCTTGATTCTTGTAAAACCAGGGAGATGTAGGCAGATCAGAAACCAGAGCACGGTCAAAATTCATTTACAATTGCCGTTTCCGGTCAAAATTGGCCATCTTATCTTTACCCGACAACTCTTTCATCCTCTTCGTGTAAAGAGGGGCAGCTGTTGATACCCAATTTTTCCCCATGTATTTTTATGCTCAAAATACTTTAAAAATAGCATATGTATGAATATATGAGCATCCCAAAAGATTTTGGCATTTTAAAAGGATTTTTTAAACAAATTTATGGCCTATTTTTACACCATAAATCCCAATAATTATTCCCAAAACTTGCCATTTTGGAGAATAGTTTATTTTATTCTCACATCTACATTAAAACACAATTTACATGATTTTTGTATAATTTTACAAGTCCATTTGGTATTTTAAAACTAAGTTGCATGAAATTGCAATTTTAGCCCACTTTCAGTTTTAATAGCAATTTTAATTACAAAATCAATCCCAATATTTTTTTAATTTAATACTTACATTTTATCTACTAACTCAGTGCTTTTAATTTGATTTTTAAATATCTTTTTCTATTTTTATAAAATCAAAAGAAAAAAACTGGCTATTTCATTTGTGGCCTCAATTACTTTCAACTATAGCCTATTTGGGCATCTCAATTGACCCAAATTTCAACCCACTTTCAGACAACCCATATCTCAAACTAACCCAACCCACACCCAATTCAATTAACCCGACCCAACTATAATTCAATCTGAGTCGTTGATCAAACGAGATCAACGGCCCAGATTCACTTACCTAATTTAAGTTAAACGACACCCCTCCCATTACCCTCATTTTGCAAAGAGGCCGATCTCTCTCTTAGACTCTTCTGCTCCTTCTTCTCTCTAGAACCTTCTTGTTCTTCTCTGATGGGTTTCGTCGCCTCTCCGGCCAACTCCATCCTCACTCCTGTCGACCTTTAGTCGCCATGGAACCTTGTCTCTTTGCTTCTCTCTGAGCCTTGAAGCCCCAGAGACTTACACCATGAAAAACGGTCCCTGGAAGCCTTTCTTGGCTTATCTTCGGCCTTCTCTCCGGTGGTTTTCTGTTCGATGTTGCTTTAAACTCCATTATTAACGAGTTTCGCAGCCAGGTTCCTTATTTCACTGAATTTATTGCAAAACCCTAATTTTTGCCTAAGTCTCTTAATCACTGTCTTTTTAAAATGATTTTTAGTTTATTCTTTGTGTTTTACACTACTCACTACTCAATTTCTCTGATTATTCAAGTTCTTTCCAACGTCTCGTTCTTCTTTTCAAAACAAGGGTTTCCAACCCCCTTTCAAAATCACTATATCTTCTGATTCTTTATGAGTATTATGTGATTATACTTGTTGTGTTTATGTTATAAGCTTGTTTGTTTTCTAGTTATTCCGAGCTCCATGCTTTAAGCTTTTACTAGGGTTCCAATCTTCTGTTGAAATTGTGATTTTCTTACTTAATATTTTCTGATTTTCACGCCTATCGTGTTTATAGGTCTAATTGTTATTCGAATGATTGTGTGCATCTCTTTGAATCCCTGATTTGTATGTATTTTTCTTAAAGGTTTTTACACTGATTTTTGAATTATTTCCTTACTTGTGAGATGCTCTCTATACTTGGTATTGATTCCCTCTGATTTTGGTCTTGTCCGTAATTCTTAGACCGATTTTCAGAGTTAATTTATATTCTTACCATATTTGTGCTCTTAAACATATTGTTCAAATGCTCAGCATATATTTTCCGTATTTGGAGTATTATGTATCTGGTCCTTATTACATACTACATGCCTACTACTTTTACTATGGTGTAATTAGTCGTCTGATTGATTCTTTCCTTTATTTGTTATAGCTTGTACTCCCATTCGAATCATGAATCCCTGATTAATTTGAATTAGGTCCCCTGATTGATTCCAATTGATATTGTTTCTAAAATTTTGTACCTGTTGCCCTGTTCTCTACTGGTTTTCAAAAAAAACTATAAGTACTCCTCCTTTCTTCTCGCTTCATACGAACAGAATTCATTCTGAACTCTCTCTTACACAAAAATATTCAGTGTTCTCTCTTGTTTTCTACACAACTTCTCTCACCTCTCTTGTGACTACTGGTTACTCAGCTGATTTGAAACCCAGGCTGAACTTTAGGCTACTTTATTTTTTCATTGCTCTCTCTACATTGCTGCTTGCTTGAGTCTGCTATTGCTGCTCACTTCACTACTACTGCTGCTCACTTCTTTGCCTATTGCTGCTCTCTCTGCATATTTTTTGCATATTGCTGATCACTCCCTTGCACACCGTTGCTCACTATTTTGCATATTATAACTCACTACTGCCCTGCATTACCTTGCCTTCAACTGGTATGTCTCCTATTTGATTTACAGCTTCAAAGCAATATGTTTCTATTTGTATTGCACTTTCTTTTATTTCTTGTATGTTTCTACTTATGCTTTTGTTGTTCTTACTGCAATTAGCATGCCTCTATGTTGATTAATATGCCTATCTTAATCTAGCATGCCCATCTTGTCTGTCTCATGCATGTTTCTCCTTATCCCCTAACCCCAGTACGTTATCAGCATGTATTCAGGACCCTCTTAGCTACTAAGTAACCCTAAACCTCTTCGTGATGTGTGAATCTTTTTGGTATCTATCAATCTAATGTTGTTGAGACCTGACCCCTTTGTTTGAAACCTGCTTGATCGTTTAAGTTCTGAAGTGCTTCTCTTTGTTGTTTGTGTATATGTAACTGTGTTCTCACTTGTGAGTTACTTGTCCCCCATGTCCTCTGCCCCTGCTTGTGCTTGCCTGATATTGTCTCCTCTATTGCTTTTCTCTCAAAACTGTTTTCATGTGAATCCTCTTTAACTGTTTTGAAACTCAATTGCTTTTAAAGGAACTCTACCTCCACTTCCATTGCTTTTCTCTCAAAACTGGATCTCTATGGACCCTCTTTCAACTATTATTCAACTCAATCTTTTTAAAACTCTCTCACAATCTCACTACTCCTAGAATTTAGGTTCTACCCCCTTAGTGTAAGCACTACTTTGGGTACCTTGAGTATCCACTGAACTTTGATGCACAAGTCTGGTAATTCTACACTTGCACTGATTCAATGTTAATCTATCTGGGTGCCTGGTATTGGCCAAGGGCCCCAATGGGCCCTTAGGGAGTTTTGCCGCACCCAAACCTTGGTAAAGGCTGTGAAACTTGAAAGAAGTGAGGTTGGAGATTTGGGCCCGGTTGAAGGCTCCCTATAGAATAACTTCTTATTTTCTTCATTAACTGTAATTTTGATTATCTTGGTCTGTAATAACATGTAATAAACAATTCGGGTTTATAGTGAAATTGGGAGGGTTATACATGCTTAGTTAAAAGGTACGGGTAGAAAACATGCTTGTAGGGCTTTTCTTATTTGTGCAATAGATATCTTGTCTAGGATATGCATCTCATATGACTATAAATCCTGTTTTAGGCTCTTTTACATTTTATCTTGTTATTTTACTCATTTTTATAATCACAATCGGTTAATAACCAACAAGTTATTGTCATTGCTACTACATTTAGAGACCATGTTCTTAGGAGCCTTGTGTGCATTAGGTATCATGTCAATTAGGATTTTCGTTTAAGTTGCAATTGTTTGAATGCCTCATTAGTTTCATTTAGTAACATAAGGCTGGTTAACAATATCTTTTAAAAACTGGAAAACAAATATATATGTGCACTTCCTTTTATATAATCAAGCAATGTCCTTAACGCCTAGGCAAGCCTTAGGCCGGATAAAATGAATTGACCGTTTTAGTCATGTTTAAGCTATTTCCACCTCTTTTAA
>MU757323.1:0-38721 GCA_026770625.1 Nicotiana glauca | reverse complement strand
CTCTCTCTCTCTCTCTCTTTTACACTCCTGAAATCCTGAATGATTTTGCATCTGTTTTTTTCCTCCTGTCCGAAACTGTGCTATTTCCTTTTATCAGAATAGCACATCTTTGATATCTTTACTATATATTTTCCAAGTGTGTTTCAAAGTTTTTTCTTACTGATTCCTAAAACATTATGTATTTACTGCCATTTTCTCAAGTTTTAAAAAATTTCGTCCAACTTTATGAAATTCTGGGCTTCTATTTAAACTTATTTTTGACACTCCAGCTCTTAAACTCCCATTTATTTAGACCTTAAATATGATTGAGACATGCTAATTATGTGTCTATATGTGGAGGGATATTTGGGCCTTTTACATGCCCTTTATATGATTCCTTACATGAAGTCCTCTCTGTTTTGTATGTCGCCTAGTATTTTAACCTTTAAACCTAAGGGTTCAGCCTTGTGCTTGACTTATAAGAATAGTGGTCCTAAATACCCTCTAGGACTTATAGGACGGGATGGGTAATAGCACGCAATAAGCACTCGTGACCAATCTACACGTTTAAATAACCTTTACGGGGCGAAAATGGTAGAATATGGATAGGATGACCGGTGCGCTAATATCTCGTGCGACCCCTCTTTAGAGGAGTGATTGATGGGTATTGCATTGATGTGATCCATATTGTATTTAAACCTAGGACCTCCTTTCTTTTCATTTTGTAATATTTTCCTTAAGTGCTTTCATTTCTTTGCATTAACTCCTTTTCTAAAAACTGTATATTCTTCCTTTTCTTTTCGAAGTTCCAAACTTATTTGTAACTATTATATGTAAACCTTACTTGCTTTCTACTCCTTTAAAGTCACAATTAATCATGGCCGGGAACCACACTAGTGGATCTTGAGGGGTGCCTAATACCTTCCTCTCAAGATAATCTCAAGCCCTTACCCGAACTCTGATTTTCTTTCAAAATCTTCTTCTTTTCTTTAAAAGTGTCCTAATGCACTATAATCATTAGGTGTCGACTCTTCAAATTCTATAACCCGATTCCTCAAAAGGGAATAAGAGTTGTTTTTGTCCATAATGTCGTAAACCCAATTTTTTTCTTTTAGAAAGGGAAAAAAAGGGGGGCGTCAATAACGCCGCCCTCGAATCCCTCTTCCCTCTAAATGCTCTCTAATCTCTCTGCAAACCCTAGCCGCCGCCTCTCAATCCCACCCTAATTCATGGCCTCCCATGGCCATCGGAGATGTGTAATGGCCTCTCGTGGCTCCTGGGGCCAAATCTCGAAGGAAGTTGGTCCAATCATTGCATGAATTCCACTCATGACCTTTCTCCAGTCGTCCCTGACTTTTCTCCGGCCAGCCATGGCCGTTCGAGTCAGATCCTTGGCGCTCCTGGTTAGATCGTTAATTTCCAAGGCCTTTCTCACCTTTCTGGTTTCTTCAAAACCCTAATCTCTGGGATTTAATTGATTTTTCTTTCAGATCTGCTCTAGATCTATACTTGCCATGAATGTTTATGTGTGTTCTCGAAAGTTCTTCAACTTTTCTTGCAAAAATGACCCTTCATTAGGGTTTTTCCTTTAAGTTTTTCAAAAGATCTCTGATTTTTAAACGTGTTTATGTTTTGGCTATGATTTGTTCATGTTTATTCTTCCATATGTTTCAGCATGTTAAAAACCCTAATTCCTTTTTAATTTATCCGGGTTCTGAAAGTTGTTTATTTAAATGGGCTTTTGTTCTTTATTGCTGGTTCTTTCTTCTTTGTTTAATTTGTTTAATTTTGAGTTCTTATCATCTTACAAAACCTGGTTACCGTTAAAGCCCTAATTTTCTTTAGAAGTTTTCTCACTTGTTACTGTGAGACCCTTACTTGTTTCTGGCTCTCTTTGTTTGCTTCACTGTTGTTTCTACGTGACTACCTGACCTGCTTGACTACTGTGCTTCGAATATTTTCTTACTACTGAACCCTAGCTTACCCTTACTGCCATTGCATGTTTGTGTTGCTTATTTTTGTCAACTCTTTTAGCACTGCATGCTTGTTCATTCCTTGCTATTTATATAATAAAGTGCAGAATCATGTTCCTTTCTTGTTTGATCTTGATTCCTTTGATGTTGTGAATAATTGCAAAAGGTTTTATTACGAGCCCTAATTTTCTACTCATTTTTTTAAAATTAATTGATTCACTTCCTTTATTGTGATGTTTTACCTTGTTGAATCCTTTCCCAAAATAAGTCTATTTCGTACTTAGACTGGATTATTTACTTCATGCTTTTACTGCCCTTTTTATGGCAATAATCAATCTGCCCCAAAATGATTTTCTTTCCTTAATTAGGCATGCTGACCCGTTAAGCAGTATTTACTTAATTTAAGGGGAATCACTTGGGTTAATTGATTCTGAATGGTGATTGTTTCAATGTTTGAATTTTAATTTTATTTATTACCTTATTTCTCTACATGTTTTCAAAGCTATAAATACCTATACTATTCTCTTTCAAACACACAAACACAGACGAACAATTTGAGTTCAAAATACTCTCTTACACTNCTCTCTCTCTCTCTCTCTCTCTCTCTCTCTCTCTCTCTCTCTCTCTCTCTCTCTCTCTCTCTCTCTCTCTTTCTGCTACTTGTGCTATTGCTAGCCGGCTGAAAGCCAAGGATAGAACTGTGGACTCTTGTTTGATCAACTTTTTTGTGCTTTGCTTCTCTACTGGTATGTCCTAGTAAGTTTACATGTCTCAACAACAACATGTTTTCATTCCTGTCTACTTTTACTCATGTTTTCTGCAATCCAGATGTTATTAGCATGCTGTAATATGTTCCCTTTCCCTTGTAATTTAATGTTGGTCTATGTGTGCATTCTATCAGTTGTGTATTATTTATTTGCTACCTTATGACTCCCAAACCCCCATACCCCATTTATATGCTTTAAGTTATGGCTCAGAAACATGGTAATGTCGTAAATCATTGTCCATGGATATGAACTGGACCTTTGGGCCCTAAGATTTGTCAATTTACCATCCCCATTCCCTTATTGTGTGTGCTGAGTAACAGCCTTGGCCTGCCAGTATTTCTAATTATTGTTTAGGACATGGCTTGATATCCAGTAGGTCTTTACTCTCTAAATGCTTGATCAACAGGTTTGGTCAAGCGCGTGCCAGTCTATCTTGTGGCGGGGCATGACCACCAGCTTTCCTGGGTAGCCCCTACCCCTTCTATTGCACTTACACTCATTCATAGAACTTAAGTTCTGCCCCTCTTGTGTGAGCCTTGCCTTGGGACCCTTGAGCTCCCTCTGAACTTGGACACATAAGGGCTGGCCCTTCCATACTGCACAACTCAATTTCTGATTAACATCTTGGGTGTATGCACTGCCTGGGGTTCCTGAAATCCCTTGGATCTATGAAACACCCTAGATGAGAGAAGGCTTGGAAATTTGGATCTCGAAAGTGGCTCAATCTCATATTATTAGGCCTCATGTCTGGATTAGGCTGCTCGTATGTAGCTGAGGATTTTTGATGCGTTTTTTAATTCCAGTTCATTTCTTTTGGGTTGTAATAACTTTTACAAACTCGGGGAGCTTAGTAAACAGGTGAGATGGGATTTATTTTTACGCATAAAGGGTAGAGATCCTGCCTATAAGGGTTTGTTATGATTTCTACAATTTCACACCTAGAAATCATGCCTATAGGATAACTTTTAATTTCTGCAATTTCACACCTACAAATCATGTCTATAGGTTAACTTTTAATTTCTGCAAATACACCTAGAAATCATGCTTATAGGGTAACTTTTAATTTTTGCAAATACGCCTAGAAATCATGCCTATAGGTTAATTCTTAACTTCTGCAAACTCACGTCTAGAAATAATGCCTATAGGATTCATTCATAATTTCTGCATCTCCGCGCATAGATATCATGCCTATAAGTTAACTTCTAATTGTTCTACAAATTCATATAACATACGGTCTATAAACTACTGCACTCTGTATTTATAAACATCACTAGGCAAACAATTTGTAGGTTTAATAATAAAAGTTGCATATAGATACCATGTTCATAGGACCTCTTGTTAACATCTAAAAGGTGTCCAAATCGGTAAACAAATAGAAAGCATGCCTATAGGAAATCTCAAATCTGAATAGAGGTAATATTAACTGCTGAACTCGTAATGATCTGTTAAAATTGATAACCCCTTTTCAGATTGCATCTTTTTCTAAAATTAGTATATATCACGCCTAGTTCTATCCCACACTTAGACAAAGAGGATTAATCAACCCGATCTGTTTTAGACAACTGCATTCGAGTAAGCCTAATGTAGACTTTTCGCTAAAAATATGCGTTGAGCCAGTCCACTCATTGCTTTATTTAATTAAGACCAAATCAGTACGTGTAAGACATGTTAAACTCTATGACTTTTGCTGGTTTATGGAGGCATATTTGAGCCCTATTTGCCTACATGTTTCCCCTATTTGCATTACGTATTTTGGTTGACGCCTTAGCATTTTGTCCTTTGAGAACTTCTAAAAGCCCCAAACCCCTTTCCCTTTAGGATTAGTAGTCCATTTTCCTCTGGGACTGATAGGATTGGGACGGGTAATAGCATGCAATAAGTAAGTACGTGTTTTAATACCTTAACGGGGTGGGAAGGGTAGACATGAAGATGATGATCACACGATAATACTATGCGTACAATTGGGTACCGGTGTTGTGTGGATGATCCATGTGATATATAAACCTAGGACCCCCCCCCCCCTTATTAGTTGTTATTTTTAGATTTAAAAAAAAGAGCTGTTCAGTTTTCAACTTCTGTCTCGTGTGCTTCTTTTAAGTTATATGCATCAATTATTTGACCCTTTCCCTTTACTCACATATCTCTTCTTTAATTACAAAACTACTTCCTTCCAAATTTCGGCACTTTTAAATCCTCTCGTGATTCTTATTTGTAATTGTTATATGAAAGTTTCTCGTATTTGCAATGCTTTCTTGTCTACTTCTTTGTTTGCATTTAAAGTCACAATTGTAGCATGGCCGGGAACCACACTAGTGGATCTTGAGGGGTGCCTAACACCTTCCCCTCGAGATAATTTCTAGCCCTTACCCAAACTCTGGTTATCATATCAAATTCTTTTTAAAGTGTCCTAATGCACTATAATCATTAGGTGGTGACTCTCCAAATCTAGAACCCAATTCCCAAAAGGGAATAGAGTTGTCTTTCCTAAATGTCGTAAACCCAATTTCGCAAGAAAAAGGGGGCGTCGACAGGCTTTGCTTGCGAAAAATACTTAAAATCAAAAGAGGAATTGCCTAAAACGGATAAATGAGCGTAAAGTTATGTCGTTTTAAGGCTTTACACTTTCGCACCTAAAGCGGAGGAGGAAAGGTATTAAGAGAATTTAGGGTGCAAGGAATATCGGATGCAATCTTACCAGCACTAACACACCCGATCCCATCAAAACTCCAAAGTCAAGCGCGCTTGGGCGAGGGTTGTACTAGGATGGGTGATCCCCTGGGATGTCCTAGTGTTGCATCCCTCTTTTTGGAAAAATTTGTATCCTACTTCTTTTATTATGTCGCCGGTAGATCTAATAAATTTGCAAATGAGTTTTACGCGTTGTAAACGATTTTTTTTTTTACGCGAGACAATATTCTTTTTTAAAAGAGGATAATTGCGGAAAAGATCAAAAATGCAATGTACAAAAAATAGTAAAAATTTTAAAAAACATTTAAATTTTTAATTACGATTACCCATTACGACTTTATGGGCTTAACACCATCGCGCTCGACATGTCACTACGCCTTGGCCTTGAAGGCGGCAACTGTAAAATGTTGAGTTGCAATGTCGTCGTTCCATGCGGCTTAGAGCGATAGGCACGTTGGGAGCTTTGATTGTGATATTATCGTCGAGCGCGGCTGGTTTTTATTGGTCAATGGCTTTGCCCATGAAAAATGCTTAAAATCAAAAGAGGAATCGCGTAAAACGGATAAATGAGTGTAAAGTTATGTCGTTTTAATGCTTTACACTTTCGCACCTAAAGCGGAAGGAGGAAAGTATTAAGAGAATATCGAGTGCAATGAATGTCGGATGCGATCATACTAGTACTAACGCACCGGATCCCATCAGAACTCCGAAGTCAAGCGTGCTTGGGCAAGGGTTGTACTAGGATGGGTGAACCCCTGAGAATTCCTCGTGTTTAATCCCTCTTTTTGGCAAAATTTGTATCCTACTTCTTTTACTATATCGGCGGTAGATCTAATAAATTTGCAAAGGATTTTTACGCGTTGTGAACGATGTTTTTTTTTACACGAGACAATAATTTTTTTAAAGAGAATAACTGCGGAAAAGATTAAAAAGGCAATATACAAAAAATTGTAAACATTTAAATTGTTAATTACGATTACCAACTACGGCCTTACGAGCTTAAGACTCTCGCGCCTTACATGTCACTACGCCGTGGCCTTGAAGGCGGCAACCATAAAACGTCGAGTTGCGTTGTTATCGTTCCATGCGGCCTAGTGCGATAGGCATGTCGGGCCCTTTGATTGTAATATTATCATCGAGCGCGACTAGTTTTTATTGGTCAATGGCTTTGCCCGCGAAAAATATGTAAAATTAAAAGAGGAATCGTGTAAAACTGATAAAACAGCGTAAAGTTATGTCATTTTAAGTCTTTACACTTTCACACCCAAAGCGGAAGGTGGAAAGGTATTAAGAGAATTTAGAGTGCAAGGAAGGCCGGATGCGATCATACCAGCACTAACACACCGGATCCCATCAGTACTCCGAAGTTAAGCGTGCTTGTGTGAGAGTAACACTAGGATGGGTGACCCCTTGGGAAGCCCTCGTGTTGCATCCATCTTTTTGGCAAAATTTGTATCCTACTTATTTTAATATATCAGCGGTATATCTAACAAATCCGCAAATGAGTTTTACGCGCTGTAAACGATGTTTTTTTTACGCGAGACAATAATTTTTTTTAAAGAGAATAATTGCGGAAAATATCAAAAAGGAAATATACAAAAAATAGGAAAAAAATTTAAATTTTTAATTACGATTACCAACTACGACCTTACGGGCTTAACACCGTCACGCTCGACATGTAACTATGCCTTGGCCTGGAAGGCGGCAACCGTAAAATGTCGAGTTGCGATGTCGTCATTCCATGCGGCTAGTGCGATAGGCACGTCGGGCCCCCTAATTGTGATATTATCGTCGAGCGTAGTTGGTTTTTATTGGTCAATGGCTTTGCCTGCAAAAAATATATAAAATCAAAAGAGGAATCACGTAACTCGGATAAATGAGCATAAATTTATGTCGTTTTAAGGATTTACACTTTGGCACCTAAAGTGGAAGGAGGAAAGGTATTAAGATAATTTAGAGTGCAAGGAATGTCGGATGCGATCACACCAGCATAAATGCACCAGATCCCATCAGAACTCCGAAGTTAATCGTGCTTGGGCGAGAGTAGTACTAGGATGGGTGACCTCTTGGGAAGTCCTCGTGTTGCATCCATCTTTTTGGAAAAATTTGTATCCTACTTCTTTTAATATATCAGCGGTTGATCTAATAAATTCGCAAATGAGTTTTATGCGCTTTAAACGATGTCTTTTTTTACGCGAGACAGTAAATTTTTTTAAAGAGGATAATTGCGGAAAAGATCAAAAAGGCAATATACAAAAAATTGGCTAACATTTAAAAACATTTAAATTGTTAATTACGATTACCAACTACGACCTTATGGTATTAACACCGTCGCGCTCGACATGTCACTATGCCTTGGCCTGGAAGGCAGCAATCGTAAAACGTCGAGTTGCGATGTCGTCGTTCGATGTGGCCTAGTGCGATAGGCACGTCGAGCCCTCTGATTGTGATATTATCGTCAAGGGCGGATGGTGTTTATTGGTATATGGCTTTGCCCGCGAAAAATACATAAAATCAAAAGAGGAATCGCTCAAAACGGATAAATGAGCGTAAAGCGGAAGGAGAAAAGATATTAAGAGAATTTAGAGTGTAAGGAATGTCGGATGCGATCATACCAGCACTAACGCACCGGATCCCATCAGAACTCTGATGTTAAGCGTGCTTGGGCAAGAGTAATACCGGGATAGGTGACCCCTTGGGCAGTCCTCGTGTCGCATCGCTCTTTTTGGAAAAGTTTGTATCCTACTTCTTTTAATATATCGGCTGTATATCTAATAAATTCGCAAATGAATTTTACGCATTGTAAACGATGTCTTTTTTTACGCGAGACAATTATTTTTTATTAAAGGGGATAATTGCGGAAAAGATCAAAAGGCAATATACAAAAATAGGAAAACATTTAAAAACATCTAAATTGTTAATTACGATTACCAACCACAACCTTACGGGCTTAACATCGTCGCGCTCGACATGTCACTACGCCTTGGCAAGGAAGGCGACAACCGTAAAATGTCGAGTTACGATGTCATCGTTCCATGCGGCCTAGTGCGATAGGAATGTCGGGCCCTCTGATTGTGATATTATTGTCGAGTGCAGCTGATTTTTATTGGTCAATAGCTTTGACTGCAAAAAATACATAAAATCAAAAGTGGAATCGCTCAAAACGGATAAAGGAGCATAAGGTTATGTCGTTATATGGCTTTACACTTTCGCACCTAAAGTGGAAGGAGGAAAGGTGTTAAGAGAATTTAGAGTGCAATGAATGTCGGATGCGATCATACCAGCACTAAAGCACCGGATCCCGTAAGAACACCGAAGCTAAGCGTGCTTGGGCGAGAGTAGTACTGGGATGGGTGACCCCTTGGGAAGTCCTCGTGTTGCATCTCTCTTTTTCTAAAATTTGTATCCTACTTGTTTTAATATATCAGAGGAATATCTAATAAATTCTCAAATGTGTTTTACGCATTGTAAATGATGTCTTTTTTTACGTGAGACAATAATTTTTTTTAAAGAGGACAATTGCGGAAAAGATCTAAAGGCAATATAAAAAAATAGGAAAACATTTAAAAAATATTTAATTTGTTAATTATGGTTAGCAACTACGACCATACGGGCTTAACACTGTCACACTCGACATGTGACTACGCCTTGGCATGGAAGGCGGCAACCGTAAAACGTCGAGTTGCGATGTCGTCGTTCCATGCGGCCTAGTGCTATAGGCACGTCGGGACCTCTAATTATGATATTATCGTCGAGCGCGGCTGAATTTTATTGGTCAATGGCTTTGCCCGCGAAAAATACGTAAAATAAAAAGAGGAATCGCGTAAAACGGCTGAAGGTGCGTCAAGTTATGTCATTTTAAGGCTTTACACTTTCGCACCTAAAGCGAAAGGAGGAAAGGTATTAAAAGAATTTAGAGTGCAAGGAATGTCGGATGCGATCATACCAGCACTAACGCATCGGATCCCATCAGAACACTGATGTTAAGCGCGCTTGGGTTAGAGTTCTACTAGGATGGGTGAACCCCTGGGAAGTCCTCGTGTTGCATCCCACTTTTTGGAAGATTTGTATCCTACTTCTTTAATATATCGGCGGTAGATCTAATAAATTCACTAATGAGTTTTACGCGTTGTAAGCGAAGTTTTTTTTATGCGAGACAATTCTTTTTTTTTAAAGAGGATAATTGCGAAAAAGATCAAAAAGGCAATATACAAAAAATTGGAAAACATTTAAAAAAATATTTAAATTGTTAATACGATTACCAACTACGACCTTACGTGCTTAACACCGTCGCGCTCGACATGTCACTACGCCTTGGCCTGGAAGGCGTCAACCGTAAAACGTCGAGTTGCGATGTCGTCGTTCCATGCAGCCTAGTTCGATAGGTATGTCGGGCCCTCCGATTGTGATATTATCATTAGGCACGGCTGGTTTTTTGTTGTCAATGGTTTTGCCCACGAAAAATACGTAAAATCAAAAGAGGAATTTGGTAAAATGGATGAAGGAGCATAAGGTTATGTCGTTTTAAGGCTTTACACTTTCGCACCAAAAGCGGAAGGAGGAATGGTATTAAGAGAATTTAGAGTGCAATGAATGTCGGATGCGAATATACCAGTACTAACGCACCGTATCCCATCAGAACTCCGAAGCTAAGCGTGCTTGGGCGAGAGTTGTACTAGGATGGGTGACCCCCTTGGAAGTCCTTGTGTTGCATCCCTCTTTTTTGCAAAATTTGTATCCTACTTCTTTTAATATATCAGCAGTAGATCTAATAACTTCGCAAATGAGTTTTACGCGTTGTAAACCATGTTTTTTTTTACGCGAGAGAATAATTATTTTTAAAGAGGATAATTGCGGAAAAGATCAAAAAGTCAATATACAAAAATAGGAAAACATTTAAATTTTTAATTACGATGACCAACTTCGACCTTACGGGCTTAACACCGTCACGCTCGACATGTCACTACGTCGTGGCCTGGAAGACTGCAACCATAAAACGTCGAGTTGTGATGTCGTCGTTCCATGCGGCCTAGTACTATAGGCACGTCGGGCCCTCCGATTGTGATATTATCGTCGAGCGCGCTGGTTTTTATAGGTCAATGGCTTTGCCCGCGAAAAATACGTAAAATCAAAAGAGGAATCTTGTAAAACGGATGAAGGAGCGTAAGGTTATGTCATTTTAAGGCTTTACACTTTCGCACCTAAAGTGGAAGGAGGAAAGGTATTAAGATAATTTAGAGTGCAAGGAATGTCAGATGCAATCATACCAGCACTAACGCGCCGGATCCCATCAGAACTCCGAAGCTAAGCGTGCTTGGGCGAGAGTTTACTAGGATGGGTGAGCCCCTTGGAAGTCCTTGTGTTACATCCCTCTTTATTGCAAAATTTGTATCCTACTTCTTTTAATATATCGGCAGTAGATCTAATAACTTCGCAAATGAGTTTTACGCGTTGTAAATGATGTTTTTTTTACGCGAGAGAATAATTTTTTTTAAAGAGGATATTTGCGGAAAAGATCAGAAAGGCAATATACAAAAATAGGAAAACATTTAAATTTTTAATTACGATTACCAACTTCGACCTTACGGGCTTAACACCGTCGCGCTCGACATGTCACTATGTCGTGGCATGGAAGACGACAATCGTAAAACGCCGAGTTGAGATGTCGTCGTTCCATGCGGCCTAGTGCGATAGCCATGTTGGGCCCTTTGATTGTGATATTATAGTCGAGCGTGGCTGGTTTTTATTGGTCAATGGCTTTGCCTGCAAAAAATAAGTAAAATCAAAAGAGGTATCGCATAAAATGGATAAATGAGTCTAAAGTTATGTCGTTTTAAGGCTTTACACTTTCGCACCTAAAGCGGAAGGAGGAAAGGTATTAAGAGAATTTAGAGTGTAAGGAATGTCGGATGCGATCATACCTGCACTAACGCATTAGATCCCATCAGAACTCTGAAGTTAATCGCGCTTGGGCGAGAGGAGTAATAGGATGGGTGACCCCCTGGGAAGCCCTCGTGTTGCATCTCTCTTTTTTGAAAAACTTTTCTCCTACTTCTATTAATATATCGGCGGTAGATCTAATAAATTCGCAAATGAGTTTTACGCATTGTAAACGATGTTTTTTTACGCGAGATAATAATTTTTTTTAAAAGAGGATAATTGCGGAAAAGATCAAAAAGGAAATATACAAAAAATAGTAAAACATTTAAATTGTTAATTACGATTACCAAGTACGACCTTACGGGCTTAACACCGTCGCGCTTGACATGTCACTACGCCTTGGCCTGGAAGGCAGCAAACGTAAAATGTCAAGTTGCGATTTCTTCGTTCCATGTGTCGTAGTGCGATAGGCACTTCGGGCCCTCTAATTGTGATATTATCATTGAGTGCAGCTGGTTTTTATTGGTCAATGTCTTTGCCCATGAAAAATACGTAAAATCAAAAGAGGAATCGCGTAAAACGGATAAATGAGCCTAAAGTTATGTCATTTTAAGGCTTTACACTTTCGCACCTAAAGCGGAAGGAGAAAAGGTATTAAGAGAATTTAGAGTGCAAGGAATGTCGGATGCGATCATACCAGCACTAACGCACCGGATCCCATCAGAACTCTGAAGTTTCTCCTACTTCTTTTAATATATCGGCGGTAGATCTAATAAATTCGCAAATGATTTTTATGCATTGTAAACGATGTCTTTTTTTACGTGAGACAATAATTTTTTTTAAAGAGGACAATTGCGGAAAAGATCAAAAGGCAATATAAGAAAAATAAGAAAACATTTAAAAAATATTCAAATTGTTATTTACGATTAGCAACTAAGACCATATGGGCATAACACCGTCACGCTCGACATGTCATTACGCCTTGGCATGGAAGGCGGCAACCGTAAAATGTTGAGATGCGATGTGGTCGTTCCATGCGGCCAAGTGTTATAGGCACGTCGGGCCCTCTGATTGTGATATTATCGTCAAGCGTGGCTGGTTTTTATTGGTCAATGGCTTTGCCCGTGAAAAATACGTAAAATCAAAAGAGGAATCGCTCAAAAGGGATAAATAAGCGTAAAGTTATGTCGTTTTAAGGCTTTACACTTTCGCACCTAAAGCGGAAGGACGAAAGGTATTAAGAGAATTTAGAGTGCAAGGAATGTCGGATGCGATCATACCAGCACTAACGCACCGGATCCCATCAGAGCTTTGAAGTTTCTCCTACTTCTTTTAATATATCGGCGGTAGATCTAATAAATTCGCAAATGATTTTTATGCATTGTAAACGATGTCTTTTTTTACGTGAGACAATAATTTTTTTTAAAGAGGACAATTGCGGAAAAGATCAAAAGGCAATATAAGAAAAATAAGAAAACATTTAAAAAATATTCAAATTGTTATTTACGATTAGCAACTAAGACCATATGGGCATAACACCGTCACGCTCGACATGTCATTACGCCTTGGCATGGAAGGCGGCAACCGTAAAATGTTGAGATGCGATGTGGTCGTTCCATGCGGCCAAGTGTTATAGGCACGTCGGGCCCTCTGATTGTGATATTATCGTCAAGCGTGGCTGGTTTTTATTGGTCAATGGCTTTGCCCGTGAAAAATACGTAAAATCAAAAGAGGAATCGCTCAAAAGGGATAAATAAGCGTAAAGTTATGTCGTTTTAAGGCTTTACACTTTCGCACCTAAAGCGGAAGGACGAAAGGTATTAAGAGAATTTAGAGTGCAAGGAATGTCGGATGCGATCATACCAGCATGAACGCACTGGATCCCATCAGAACTCGAAGTTAAGCGTTCTTGGGAGAGAGTAGTACTATGATGGGTGAACCCCTGGGAAGTCCTCGTGTTGCATCCCTCTTTTTGGAAAATTTGTATCCTACTTCTTTTAATATATCGGCGGTAGATCTAATAAATTCGCAAATGAGTTTTACGCGTTGTAAGCGATGTTTTTTTTACGCGAGACAATACTTTTTTTTAAAGAGGATAATTGCGTAAAAGATCAAAAAGGTAATATACAAAAAATAGGAAAACATTTAAAAACATTTTAATTGCTACTTACGATTACCAACTACGACCATATGGGCTTAACGCCGTCGTGCTCGAAATGTCACTACGCCTTGGCCGGGAAGGCGGCAACTGTAAAACGTCGAGTTGCGATGTTGTCGTTCCATGCGGCCTAGTGTGATAGGCACGTCGGGCCCTCTGATGGTGATATTATCGGCTAGCGCGGCTGGTTTTTATTGGTCAACGGATTTTCCCGCGAAAAATACGTAAAATCAAAAGAGGAATCGCGTAAAACGGATAAATGAGCGTAAAGTTACGTCATTTTAAGGCTTTACACTTCCACACCTAAAGCGGAAAGAGGAAAGTTATTAAGAGAACTTAGAGTGCAAGGACTGCCGGATGCGATCATACCAGCACTAATGCACCGGATCCCATCAGAACTCCGAAGTTAAGCGTGCTTGGGTGAGAGTAGTACTAGGATGGATGACCCCCGGGGAGTCCTCATGTTGTATCCCTTTTTTGGTAAAATATGTATCCTACTTCTTTTAATATATCGGCAGTAGTTCTAATAAATTCGCAAATGAGTTTTACGCGTCGTAAACGATGTTTTTTTTACGCGAGACATTAATTTTTTTTTAAAAGAGGATAATTGCAGAAAATATAAAAAAGGCGGTATACAAAAAATAGGAAAACATTTAAAAAATATTTAAATTGATAATTAAGATTACCAACTACGACCTTTCGGGTTTAACACTGTCGCGCTCGACATGTCACTACGCCTTGGCCTAGAAGGCGCCAGCCGTAAAACGACGAGCTGCAATGTCGTCATTCCATGCGGCGTCGTGCGATACTTACGTCGGTCCCTCTGATTGTGATATTATCTTCGAGCGCGGCTTGTTTTTATTGGTCAATGGCTTTGCACGCAAGAAATACATAAAATCAAAAAAAAACACGTAAAACAGATAAATGAGCGTAAAGTTATGTCATTTTAAAGCTTTACACTTTTGCACCTAAAGTGGAAGGAGGAACGGTATTAAGAGAATTTAGTGTGCAAGGAATGTCGTATGTGATCATACCAGCACTAATCCTCCAGATCCCATCAGTACTCTGAAGTTAAGCGTGCTTGGGCGAGAGTAGTACTAGGATGGGTGACTAACTGGGAAGTCCTCGTGTTGCATCCTTCTTTTTGGTAAAATTTATATCCTACTTCTTTTAATATATTGGCGGCAGATCTAATAATTTCGCAAATGAGTTTTACGCATTGTAAATGCTGTTTTTTAACGCGAGACAATAATTTTTTTTGAAAGAGGATAATTGCGGAAAAGATCAAAAAGACAATGTACAAAAAATAGGAAAACATTTAAAAAAATATTCAAATTGTTAATTATGATTACCAACTACGAACTTACGAGCTTAACATGGTCGCACTCGACATATCACTGCAACTTGGTCTGGAAGGTGGCAACCGTAAAACGTCGAGTTGCAATGTCGTCGTTCCATGCGGCCTAGTGCGATACTTAAGTCGGTCCCTTTGATTGTGATATTATCGTCGAGCGCGGCTGTTTTTTATTGGTCAATGGCTTTGCACGCAAAAAATACGCAAAATCAAAAGAGGAATCGCGTAAAACAGATAAATGAACTTAAAGTTATGTCGTTTTAAGCTTTACACTTTTGCACCTAAAGCAGAAGGAGGAACGGTATTAATAGAATTTAGAGTGCAAGGAATGTCAGATTCAATCATACGAGAACTAATCCACCCCCTGGGAAGTCCTCGTGTTGAATCCCTCTTTTTGGGAAGATTTGTGTCATACTTCTTTTAATATATCGGCGGTAGATCTAATAAAATCGCAAATCAGTTTTACGCATAGTAAACGATGTTTTTTTTACGTGAGACAATAATTTTGTTTTTAAAGAGGATAGTTGCGGAGAAGATCAAAAAGGCAATATACAAAAAATAGGAAAACCTTTAAAAAATATTTAAATTGTTAATTACGATTACCAACTATGACCATACGAGCTTAACACCGCCACACTCGACATGTCTCTATGCGTTGGCCGGGAAGGCGGCAACCGTAAAACATCGACTTGCGATGTCGTCGTTCAAAGCAGCCAACTGCGATAGGCACGTCGCGCCCTCTGATTGTGATATTAACGTCGAGTGCGGCTGGTTTTTATTGGTCAATGGCTTTGCCCTCGAAAAATACGTAAAATCAAAAGAGAAATCGTGTAAAATGGATAAAAGAGCGTAAAGTTATGTCGTTTTAAGGCTTTATACTTCCGCACCTAAAGCGGAAGGAGGAAAGGTACTAAGAGAACTTAGAGTGCAAGGAATGTCGGATGCGATCATACCAGCACTAATGCACCGGATCCCATCAGAACTCCGATGTTAAGCGTGGTTGGGTAAGAGTAGTATTAGGATGGATGAACCCCCAGGGAGTCCTCGTGTTGCATCTCTCTTTTTGGCAAAATATGTATCCTACTTCTTTTAATATATCTGCGGTAGATCTAATAAATTCGCAAATGAGTTTTACGCGTTATAAATGGAGTTTTATTTTTACGCGAGAAAATTATTTTTTTGAAAGAGGATAATTGCGGAAAAGATCAAAAAGGAAATATACAAAAAAAATAGCAAAATATTTAAAAAATATTTAAATTGTTAATTACGATTACCAACTACGACCTTACGGGCTTAATACCGTGGCGCTTGACATGTCACTACGCCTTGGCCTGGAAGGCGGCAACCGCAAAACGTCGAGTTGCGATGTCGTCGCTCCATGAGGCCTAGTGCGACAGGCACGTCGGGCTCTCTGATTGTGATATTATCTGCTAGCGCGGCTGGTTTTTATTGGTCAATGTCTTTGCCCGCAAAAAATACGTAAAATCAGAAGAGGAATCGCGTAAAACAGATAAATGAGCGTAAAGTTATGTCATTTTAAGGCTTTACACTTCCGCACCTAAAGCGGGAGGAGGAAAGGTATTAAGAGAACTTAGAGTGCAAGGAATGCCGGATGCGATCATACCAGCACTAATGCACCGGATACCATCAGAACTCCGAAGTTAAGCGTGCTTGGGTGAGAGTAGTACTAGGATGGATGACCCCCCAGGGAGTCCTCGTGTTGCATCCTTTTTTTGGCAAAATATATCCTACTTCTTTTAATATATCGGCGATAGATCTAATAAATTCGAAAATGAGTTTTACGCGTCGTAAACGATGTTTTTTTTACAAGAGACAATAGTTTTTTTGAAATAGGATAATTGCAGAAAAGATCAAACAGGCAGTATACAAAAAATAAGAAAACATTTAAAAAACATTTAAATTGTTAATTACGATTACCAACTACGACCTTTCGGGTTTAACACTGTCGCGCTCGACATGTCACTACGCCTTGGCCTAAAAGGCGGCAACCGTAAAAGGACGAGTTGCAATGTCGTCGTTCCATGCGGCCTAGTGCGATACTTACGTCGGGCCCTCTGATTGTGATATTATCGTCGGGCGCGGCTGGTTTTTATTGGTCAATGGCTTTGCATGCAAAAAATACGTAAAATCAAAAGAGGAATCGCGTAAAACAGATAAATGAGGCTTTATACTTTCGCACCAAAAGCAGAAGGAGGAAAGGTATTAAGAGAATATAGAGTGCAAGGAATGTCGAATGCGATCATACCAGCACTAATGCACCTGATCCCATCAGAACTCCGAAGTTAAGCATACTTGGGTGAGAGTAGTACTAGGATGGATGACCCCCTAGGGAGTCCTCGTGTTGCATCCCTCTTTTTGGAAAAATATATCCTACTTCTTTTAATATATCAGCGGTAGATCTAATAAATTCAAAAATGAGTTTTACGCGTCGTAAACGATGTTTTTTTTACAAGAGACAATAGTTTTTTTTTTAAAAAAGGATAATTGCAGAAAAGATCAAACAGGCAGTATACAAATAATAGGAAAACATTTAAAAAACATTTAAATTGTTAATTACGATTACCAACTACGACCTTTCGGGTTTGACACTGTCGCGCTCGACATGTCACTACGCCTTGGCCTAAAAGGCGGCAACCGTAAAAGGACGAGTTGCAATGTCGTCGTTCCATGCAGCCTAGTGCGATACTTACGTCGGGCCCTCTTATCATGATATTATCATCGGGCGCGGCTGGTTTTTATTAGTCAATGGCTTTGCATGCAAAAAATACGTAAAATCAAAAGAGGAATCGCGTAAAACAGATAAATGAGGCTTTATAATTTCGCACCAAAAGCGGAAGGAGGTAAGGTATTAAGAGAATATAGAGTGCAAGGAATGTCGGATGCGATCATACCAGCACTAATCCACCGGATCCCATCAAAACCCTGAATTTAAGTGTGCTTGGGCGAGAGTAGTATTATATGGGTGACCCCCTGGGAAGTCCTCGTGTTGAATCGCTCTTTTTGGCAAGATTTGTATCCTACTTCTTTTAATATATCGATGGTAGATTTCTTAAATTCGCAAATGAGTTTTACGCATAGTAAACGATATTTTTTTTTTTCGCGAGACAATAATTTTGTTTTTAAAGAGGATGGTTGCGGAAAAGATCAAAAAGGCAGTATATCAAAAATAGGAAAGCATTTAAAAAGTATTTAAATTGTTAATTAAAATTACCAATTATGACCACCGATGCGCTCGACATGTCACTACGCCTTGGCCTAGAAGGCGGAACCCGTAAAACGTCGAGTTGCGTTATTGTCGTTCCATGCGGCCTAGTGCGATACTTACGTCGGGCCCTTTGATTTTGATATTATCGTTGAGCGCGGCTAGTTTTTATTAGTCAATGGCTTTGCACGCAAAAAATACGTAAAATCAAAAGAGGAATCGCGTAAAATAGATAAATGAGCGTAAAGTTATGTCGTTTTAAGGCTTTATACTTTTTCACCAAAAGCAGAAGGAGGAAAGGTATTAAGAGAATATAGAGTGCAAGGATTGGCGTATGCGATCATACCAGCACTAATCCACCGGATCCCATCGAAACTCTGAAGTTAAGCGTGCTTGGGTGAAAGTAGTTCTAGGATGGGTGACTCCCTGGGAAGTTCTGGTGTTGAATCCCTCTTTTTGGCAAGATTTCTATCCTACTTCTTTTAATATATCGGTGGTAGATTTAATAAATTCGCAAATGAGTTTTACGCATAGTAAACGATGTTTTGTTTGTGCGAGACAATAATTTTGTTTTTAAAGAGGATACTTGCGAAAAAGATCAAAAAGGCAGTATACAAAAAATAGGAAAACATTTAAAAAATATTTAAATTGTTAATTACTATTACCAATTACGTCCTTACGAGCTTAACACTGTCGCGCTCGACATGTCACTACGTCGTGCCCTGGAAGGTGGAACCCGTAAAATGTCGAGTTGCGTTATCGTCGTTCTGTGCGGCCTAGTGCGATAGGCACGTCGGGCCCTCTGATTGTGAAATTATCATCGAGTGCGGCTGGTTTTTATTGGTCAATGGCTTTGCTCGCAAAAAATACGTAAAATCAAAAGGGGAATCGTGCAAAATGGATAAATGAGCGTAAAGTTATGTTGTTTTAAGGCTTTACACTTTCGCACCTAAAGCGGAAGGAGGAAAGGTATTAAGAGAATTTATAGTGCAAGGAATGTCGGATGCGAAAATAACAGCACTAACGCACTGGATCCCATTAGAACTCCGAAGTCAAGCGTGATTGGGCGAGATTAGTACTACGATGGACGACCACCTGGGAAGTCCTCGTGTTCCATCCCTCTTTTTGGAAAAATTTGTATCCTAGGTCTTTTAATATATCGACGGTATGTCTAATAAATTCTCAAATGAGTTTTACGAGTTGTAAACGATATTTTCTTTTTATGCGAGGTAATAATATTTTTTAATGAGGATAATTTCGGAAAAGATCAAAAAGGCAATATAAAAAAAATAGGAAAATATTTAAAAAAACATTTAAATTGTTAATTACGATTACCAACTACCACCTTACGGGCTTTACACTGTCGCGCCCTACATATCACTATGCCTTAGCCTGGAAGGCGGCAACCGTAAAACGTCGATTTGTGATATCGTTGTTCCATCCGGCCTAGTGCAATAGGCACGTCGGGCTCTCTGATTGTGATATTATCATCTAGCACGGCTGGTTTTTATTGGTCAATGGCTTTGCCCGCGAAAAATACATAAAATCAAAAGAGGAATCGCGTAAAACGGATAAATGAGCGTAAAGTAATGTCCTTTTAAGCATTTACACTTCTGCACCTAAAGGGGAAGGAGGAAAGGTATTAAGTATACTTAGAGTGCAAGGAATGCTGGATGTGATCACATCAGCACTAATGCACCGGATCCCATCAGAACTCTGAAGTTAAGCGTACTTGGGTGAGCGTAGTACTAGGATAGATGACCCCCCCCCCCCCCGGGGAGTTCTCGTGTTGCATCCCTCTTTTTGGAAAAATATGTATCCTACTTCTTTTAATATATCATCGGTAGATCTAATAAATTCGCAAATGAGTTTTACGCATTGTAAACGATATTTTCTTTTTACGCGAGACAATAATTTTTTTTTAAAGAGGATAATTGCGAATATATAAAAAATAGGAAAACATTTAAAAAATATTTAAATTGTTAATTACGATTACCAACTACGACCTTACGGGCTTAACACCATGGTGCTCGACATGTCACTATGACTTGGCATGGAAGGTGGCAACCGTAAAACGTCGAGTTGCGATGTCGTCGTTCCATATGGCCTAGTGGGATAGGCACGTCGGGCCCTGTGATTTATATATTATCATTGAGCATTGCTGGTTTTTATTGGTCAATGGCTTTGTCCACGAAAAATACGTAAAATCAAAAGAGGAATCGCGTAAAACGGATAAATGAGCTTAAAGTTATGTCGTTTTAAGGCTTTACACTTTCGCACCTAAAGCGAAAGGAGGAAAGGTATTAAGAGAATTTAGAGTGCAAGGATTGTCAGATGCGATCATACCAGCACTAAATGTGATGAACCGGACAGTCCTCTTAAGAATTATCGCCCCGATCCCGTATTTACTACTTTCCCCGAGTCTATTTATGCTAATTTAAATTGCCGGGATGTTCACTTTTGAGTTTCTGAGATTTTTGGGACACTTAGTCCCAAAATGAGAGCTTAAGTGTTGGAAAGTTGCTCGTGGTCAGAACAGTGTGAAGACAGCCTCGAAATGGAAATCTGATGGTTCCATTAGCTCCGTTAGGTGATTTTGGGGTTTGGAGAGCGTTTAGAATGTGTTTTTAAGGTCCATAGCTAATTTAGGCTTGAAATGCCGAAGTTTGAATTTTTAAAGTTTCTGGTCCGATAGTGAGATTTTGATCCGAGGGTCGGAATGGAATTCCGGAAGTTGCAATAGCTCTGTCATGTCATTTGGGGTGTGTGTGTAAAATTTTCGATCATTCGGACGAGGTTTGGTTAGGTTTTTGATCGAAAGCGTATTTTTAGGAAATTTAGAGTTATTAGGCTTAAATTTTTGATTAATTCGGGTTTCCGATGTTGTTTAAGGTGTTTTAAGGATTGGTACAAGTTTGAATAGGATATTAGGTGTTATTGGTGCTTTTGGTTGAGGTCCCGGGGGCCTCGGGGTGATTTCAGAAAGTTGACGGAAGGATTTTCGAAGTTGGGAGATATAAGATTTTTGTGTCTTCTGCATTTTTGCATCTGCGGCATGGGAAATGCAGATGCGACGAGGAGGACTGCAGAAGTGAAAGTGGGATTTTTCCGCAGATGCGGTGCAATTTCTGCAGAAGCTGAACCGCTCCTGCAGTTAGTGGTCCGCAGATGCAGAAGCTGGAAAAGTGTGGTTTTGAGCTGATTTTGGAGCCGGTTTGACGTAAGTGGCTTGTCTAACCTTATGTGGGGGACCTTTCCCCTTAGGATATGATATTTGGTAATTAAATTCCTTGTAGGTGAGGTGATGAGTGCCTGCTTGAACTAATTGTTGAAAAATCCGGCTTTACTTTAAATATTTAGACTGAGTTCCTTTCTTATCTGCTGTATTTTATTTGCAATCATAGACTGTGATAGCTAGGGNGGATGTGGGAGTCCGGTAGCTCTCCCCCCCGTTTGTTTAATTTGGGACTACGGGTTAGATTCCCAGCAGATCCACCTGCACATTTACTTTGGGACTGCGGGTTAGATTCCTGATAGATCCTCCTGCACATTGATAGTTGGACTACGGGACGGTATCCCAAGAGATCCTTCGGATATACTCATATGATGGACTACGGGACGGTATCCCGCGAGCTCCTTGGATAGTTGGTGAAATGGACTACAGGATGGTATCCTGGGAGATCCTCGTTGTTGGTATTGATATTGAGCTGTTTTACTCTGTGTTATCTTAATTTCTGAGTGTTTATTGTTGTCTTGTACAGCCTGTCTTACTTCATAGTTGTACCCATTATTTCTACTTATTTCATACTATTGCAAGACTTATTATTATTGTTATTATTCTCAATAGGGCCCTGACCTTCCTCACCACTACCCAACCGAGGTTAGGCTTGGCACTTACTGAGTACCGTTGTGGTGTACTCATGCCTCTTCTGCGCATGTTTTTCATGTGCAGATCCTAGTACTTCATCCCAGGTGTATCACTCTCGAGGCGGAGAGACCTAGCAGAGACTTCGAGGTACATCTTGCGCGTCCGCAGTCCAGAAGTCTCTATCTTATTCTAGCTTTAGCAGTTAGCTTTTCCTTTCGTACTTTTGCTTTAGATATTCTGGAGTTAGAGCCATGTATTACTTTCTGTTAGCTTGTGTTCCGGTGAGTTTCTGGGTTTTGGGATGATATTGTAGACTTTCGCTTTTTTGCATTGTATATGTCGAGCGGCATTTATATAAAGTTATCCTTCTAATTTGATTAGTTTAATTATTTATTTCCGAAAGTTAGGTTATTTCCGCATTGTTAGGGATTCCTAGTCGTAGGGACTAGGTTCCATCACGACATGTTCACGGAGGGTGAACTGGGGTTATGACAAGTTGGTGTTATAGCTCTAGGTTCATAGGAGTCACGGAACACATGCCGGGTTTATTAGAGTCTCGCTGATCGGTACAGAGAGGTATGTACTTATCTACGAGAAGCAATGTGACTGTTAGGAAAATTTCCACTTCATTTGATTTCCTTATCATGTGATATTCTGACATCACAAATTCTAAACTTTTTTCTTCTATTATCTCACAGATGGTGAGGACACGCGCTACTCGGGATGATCAGGAACCCGCACCCCTACTGCAGCCGTCAGAGGCCGGGGCCGGTGTAGAGGTCGAGGATGCGCACGTGGTGAAGCCAGATAACCTATGTCAGCTGCCGCCGAGGCACCACCAGCAGATCCAGCTAGAGCCGCGGCACCTGGCACGCCTACTACTGCCACTACTACTCCATCTCTCCAGGAGAGTTTGGCTGAGTTCATGAGTATATATACCACCTTGGCTCAGGCAGGGTTGCTTCCCCTTGCTGCAGCCACATCCCAAGCCGGGGGAGGAGCACAGACTCCCACCGTCTGCATTCCCGAGCAGCGAGTGCAGGTTGAGCAGGTTCCCGAGATTATTTTTCCACCACCTGCAGCGCCAGTTCAGCCTAAGGACCTGTCAGCTGCTTCAGAAGACGAGCAGCGAAGACTTGAGAGGTTCAAGAAGTATGATCCCCCAATATTTAGTGGATTAGCGTCAGACGATGCCTTAGGATTTCTAGAGGGGTGTCACCGTATTCTTTGCACTATGAGCATAGTAGAGTCCAACGGGGTTTCCTTCAGTGCCTTCCAGCTTTGGGGAGCCGCCTATGATTGGTGGCGCACTTGTGAGATAGACAGTCCAGCCGAGGCTGCCTCACTGACCTGGACCCAATTCTCAGATATGTTCATGAGAGAGTTTGTTCCCCAGAATCTCAGGGATGCATGGTGCACAGAGTTTGAACATTTGCACCAGGGTGCTATGACCGTTTCGGTGTATGCTATCCACTATACCAGGTTGGCCAAGCATGCACCGACCTTGGTTGATACAGTTCTTGACAGAGTTCGCAGGTTCATCGAGGGTCTTATCCCACCCATCAGATCTAGCATGGCTCGAGAGTTGGAGATGGACATTCCTTATCAGCAGGTAGTGAGCATTGCTAGAAGGATTGATGGTATGCTCGCCAGGGAGCGAGGGGATAGGGAGGCCAAGAGGTCTCGAGAGTCGGGTCACTACTCTGGTGCCCGTACCCCAGCAGCAGGTCGTTATGCCAGAGGTTATGCGGGTCGCCCCGTTCATTCAGCTCTTCCAGCAGCCAGCAGTTCTCTAGCTCCGCCTATACCTCTGGAGCCTTACTATGCACCTCCAGTTTCTAGCGCGCCTCCTGCACGGGGTGATTCCAGAGGTCAGTCCAACAGGCCTGGCCCTAGTCAATCACTGCCACCGCGTCCTCCTAGAGCTTGTTTCGAGTGTGGTGATACACGCCATATGGTTAGGGACTGCCCCAGGACTTGGTAGGGATGCATCTTCACAGACTGCTCAGCCACAGCATGCTCCTCAGAGTTCTCAGGCCATGGTCACAGCTCCAGCTGCTACCCCATCTGCCCAGCCGGCTAGGCGCAGAGGTCGGGGAGATAGAGATCACCCTCAAGAAAGGGGTCGGGCCAGATATTATGCTCTTCCTGGTCATATCGAGGTTGTTGCCTCTGACTCCGTCATTACAGGTATTATATTAGTTTCTCACAGAGAGGCATCGGTTCTATTCGATCCATGCTCTACTTATTCTTATGTCTCTTCTTACTTTTCTCCACATTTAGGTGTGCCTCGGGATTCTTTGAGTGCTCCCATTTATGTTTCTACACCTTTGGGGGATTCTTTTATTGTGGACCGCATTTATCGATCATTTTTGGTTACTATTCATGGTTTTGAGACCAGAGCGGATTTATTGTTACTCGGTATGGTTGATTTTGACATTATCTTGGGCATGGATTGGTTGTCACCCTATTTTGCTATTATTAATTGTCACGCCAAGACCGTGACGCTGGCTATGCCAAGTATTCCGCGTGTTGAGTGGAGTGGTACTTTAGATCACACTCCTAGTAGAGTTATCTCTTTCCTTAAAGCTAAGCGTATGGTTGAGAAGGGGTGTGCCGCGTATTTAGCTTATGTGAGAGATGTCAGTGATGATACCGCTTCTGTTGATTCAGTCCCAGTGGTACGGGATTTTCCCGATGTGTTTCTAGCTGATCTTCCGGGCATGCTACCCGACCGAGACATTGATTTTGGCATTGATCTATTGCCGGGCACTCAGCCCATTTCCATTCCTCTGTATCGTATGGCTCCTCCTGGGTTGAAGGAGTTGAAGGATCAGTTGCAGAAATTGCTTGAGAAGGGTTTTATTTGACCTAGGTTTTCACCATAGGGTGCTTTGTCTTATTTATGAAGAAGAATGATGGTTCTATATGTACGCGTATTGATTATCACCAGTTGAACAAGGTTACAGTGAAGAACCGTTATCCTTTGCCTCGTATTGATGATATGTTTGACCAGCTTCACGGCGCACAGGTGTTTTCATAGATTGACTTGCGCTCAGGTTACCATCAGTAGAATATTGGGGAGCCGGATATCCCCAAGACTGCCTTCAGGACTCGGTATGGTCATTACGAGTTCCTTGTTATGTCATTTGGGCTGACCAATGCCCCAGCAGCTTTCATGCATTTAATGCATAGTGTGTTCAGGCCATATGTGGATTAGTTTGTTGTTGTTCTTATTGATGATATTCTGGTGTATTCCCGGAGTCGAGAAGATCATGAGCAGCACCTGAGGACCGTGCTTCAAACCCTGAGAGAGAAGAAATTATATGCAAAGTTCTCAAAATGTGAGTTTTGGTTGAGTTCAATGGCATTCTTAGGCCACATGATTTCGAGTGAGGGCATTCACGTGGATCAAGGAAGATAGAGGCCGTGTAGAGTTGGCCCAGGCCGGCCTCAGTTACAAAGATTCGCAGTTTCCTTGGTTTGGTAGGCTATTACCGTTGTTTGTGGAAGGATTTTCATCGATTGCGGCCCCTATGACTAGATTGACCTAGAAGGGTGCCCCATTTCGGTGGACAGAGGAGTGCAAGGAGAGCATTCAGAAGCTCAAGACAGCTTTGACTACAACCCTAATTTTGATGTTGCCTACCCGTTCAGGGTCTTATACTGTCTATTGTGATGCCTCGAGAGTTGGCCTCGAAGCGGTGTTGATGCAAGATAGTAGGGTGATTGCCTATGCGTCCAGACAGTTGAAGATACATGAGAAGAATTACCCTGTCCACGACCTTGAGCTAGCTTCTATTGTTCATGCCTTGAAGATCTGGCGTTATTATTTGTACGGTGTACCTTGTGAGATCTATACTGACCATCGGAGTTTGCAGCATTTGTTCAAGAAAAAAGGATCTAAATATGCACTAGAGGAGGTGATTAGAGTTGCTGAAGGATTATGATATTACTATTCTGTATCACCCGGGCAAGGCCAATGTGGTGACGGATGCCTTGAGTCACCGGGCTGGGAGTTCGGGGAGTTTTGCATATTTACCAGCTTCAGAGAGGCCTATGGTGATGGATGTTCAGGCCTTAGACAGCCAGTTTGTGAGATTGGATCTTTCGGAGCCCAGTCGGATTATAGCTTGTGTGGTTTCCCAGTCTTCCTTATTTGATCATATCAGGGAGTGGCAGTATGATGACCCTCATTTACTTTTCCTTAAGGATAAGATTCACTGTGGTGATGCTAGAGATGTGACCATCGGAGTTGACGGGGTATTGAGAATGCAGGGCCGGATTTTTATGCCCAATGTTGATGAGCTTCGAGAGTTTATTTTAGCACAGGCCCATAGTTCGCGGTATTCCATCCATCCGGGGGCCACAAAGATGTATCAGGAATTGAGGCATCAATATTGGTGGAGGCGGATGAAGAAAGATATAGTTGGGTATGTGTCTAGATGCTTCAACTACCAGCAGATGAAGTATAAGCACCAGCGACCGGGTGGGTTGCTTCAGCAGATAAAGATTCCGGAGTGGAAATGGGAGCGCATCACCATGGACTTTGTATCTGGACTCCCATGGACCTGAAGAAGTTTGATTCCATTTGGGTTATTGTGGATCGGCTGACCAAGTCCGCTTATTTTATTCCTTTGTGTACCACTTATTCATAAGAGCGGTTTGTGGAGATTTATATCGGGGATATCGTCCGTCTGCATGGTATTCCAGTTTCTATTATTTCAGACAGAGGTACTCAGTTTACATCGCGGTTTTGGAGAGCCGTGCAGCAGGAGTTAGGTACTCGGGTGGAGTTGAGCATATCATTTCACCCCCAGATGGACGGACAGTCCGAGCGCACTATCCAGATTCTTGAGGATCTGCTCCGTGCGTGTGTGATTGAGTTTGAAGGGTCTTGGGATCAGTTCTTGCCATTGGCGGAGTTTGCTTACAACAATAGTTATCAGTCCAGCATTCATATGGTTCCGTATGAAGTTTATATGGTAGGAGGTATAGATCTTTGGTGGGTTGGTTTGAGCCGGGTGAGGCCAGGCTATTGGGTACAGAATTAGTTTAGGACGCATTGGAGAAGGTTAAGATTATTTAGGATAGAATCCGTACAGCCCAGTCCAGACAGAAGAGCTACGCAGATAGGAAGGTTCGTGATGTTTCGTATATGGTTGGTGAGTGGATTTTGCTTGGGGTTTCGCCTATGAAAGGTGTTGTGAGGTTTGGGAAGAAAGAAAAGCTGAGTCCGAGGTTTATTGGCCCTTTTGAGATTTTGAGGAAAGTTGGGGAGGTTGCTTATGAGCTTGCCTTACCTCTCTGCTTTGCCGGGGTTCATCCGGTATTTTATGTTTCGATGCTCCGGAGGTATCACGGTGACCCGTCGCACGTGTTGGATTTCAGTCCAGTCCAGTTGTGCAAGGATATATCCTATGTTGTGGAGCCAGTGGCTATATTGAACATATAGATCAGAAAGTTGAGGTCAATGAACATTGATTCGGAAAAGGTTTAGTGGCAGGGTCAGCTGGCCGAGGAGGCGACCTGGGAGACCGAGCAGGATATGCACAGCAGTTACCCTCATATTTTCACTACTTCAGGTATGTCTCTATGCTTGTTCGGGGACGAATGAATGTTTAAGTGTAGGAGGATGTGACGACCCGTCCGGTCGTCTTAAGAATTATCGCCCAAATCCTCTATTTATTGTTTTACCCAAGTCTATTTATGCTAATTTGAATTGTCGGGATGTTCGGTTTTGAGTTTCGGAGAGTTTTGGAACACTTAGTCCCTAAATGAGAGGTTAAGTTTTGGAAATTTTACTGTAGACGGAACAGTGTGAAGACGGCCTCGAAATGGAAATTTGATGGTTTCGTTAGCTCTGTTAGGTGATTTCAAGGTTGGGAGGATGTCCGGAATGTGTTTTGGAGGTTCGTAGCTGATTTAGGCTTGAAATGCCGAAGTTTGAATTTTAGAAGTTTTCGGTCCGATAGTGAGATTTTGATCCAAGGGTCAGAATGGAATTCCAGAAGTTGTAGTAGTTCCGTCATGTCATTTAAGGTGTGTGTGTAAAATTTCAGGCCATTCGGACGAGGTTTGGTTATGTTTTTGATCGAAAGCGTATTTTTAGGAAATTTAGAGTTCTTAGACTTAAATCTTTGATTAATTCAGGTTTTTGATGTTGTTTAAGGTGTTTTAAGGATTCGTACAAGTTTGAATAGGATATTAAGTGTTATTGCTGCTTTTGGTTGAGGTCCTGGGGGTCTCGGGATGATTTCGGATAGTTGACGGAAGGATTTTGGAAGTTAGGAGATATCAGATTTTTGCTGCTTATGGCATTTTTGCATTTGCGGCTTGGGAACCGCAGCTACAGTACCGCAGATGCAGCGAGGAGGACCGCATAAGCGAAAGTGGGATTTTTCCTCAGGACCACAGATGCGGTGCAATTTTCGCAGAAGCGGAACCGCTCTTACTGTTAGTGGTCTGCAGATGCAGAAGATGGTACGTTAGTGAGAGTCGCAGATGTGACAAATGGTCTGCAGGAGCGGGACCGCAGATGTGGTCCGTTGACCGCAGAAGCGGAAATCACTGGAGTGAAATATGAAATTCGAGGTTTTAGTTTCAAAAGTTGGAAAATCAAATTGGGGTTCAGGAGAGGGCGATTTTGAGAGAGTTTTAAAGAGAAGATCATTGGATAACGTTTCTCTAATCCTTTCTAGTTATATTCCATCAGTATGTAGTTAAATCCATCAGTTAAATTCGAATTGAGGATCAAAAATTGGGAAAATTTGAAGAAACTTCTAAGGACGAAATTCTGAGTTTTTAATGGGTACCTCCAATTTGGGAGATTTTTGTATGGGTAGACTCGTGAGAGTAGGAGGGTTCTGAAAATATAAAAATTATCCGATTCTGAAACGTTGGCCTGAGGGGCATTTTGGTCATTTTACCTAAATTTGCGTCTTAGCTTTAAATTACATAGTAGTATCCATTGCTTGAGATGTTATTTATGATATGTCACTGAATTGAATAGATTTGGGCCATTTGGAGTCGGATACTCATGGCAAAAGTGTGGTTTCGAGTTGATTTTGGAGCCAGTTTGAGGTAATTGGCTTGTCTAACCTTGTGTGGGGGACCTTTCCCCTTAGGACATGATATTTGGTGATTGAATGCCTTGTACGTGAGGTGACGAGTGCGTACATGAGCTAATTGTTGAAAAATCTAGTTTTACTTTATATATTTAGACTGAGTTCCTTTCTTATGTGTTGTATTTTATTTGCAATTATAGATTGTGATAGCTAGGAAAGTATGTTTAGTTGTTCTAAGTTGCTTATTTGCTCAAGTTGCTTTGTTTGCATTACGTGAAGCATGTTAGGTTAGAAATACCTGTTGCTTTGTATTTTTTAGCTTCATTTCCGAACATCTTCGTGTTGTGACTGCGTATTTACATTGGTACTACGGATGTGGGATTCCAGTAGCTTCCTCCCCTTATTTGTTTACTTTGGTACTACGGGTTAGATTCCTGGTAGATCCCCCTGCACATTTACTTTGGCACTACGGGTTAGATTCCCGCTAGATCCCCCTGCACATTGATAGTTGGACTACGGGACGATATCCCAGGAGATCCTTTGGATATACTCATATGATGGACTACGGGACGGTATCCCGGGAGCTCCTTGGACAATTGATGAAATGGACTACAAGACGGTATCCTGGGAGATCCTCGTTGTTGGTATAGATATTGAGCTGTTTTACTCTGTGTTATCTTAATTTCTGAGTGTTAATTGTTGTCTTGTACAGCCTGTCTTACTTCATAGTTGTACCCATTATTTCTACTTATTTCATACTATTGCAAGACTTATTATTATTGTTATTATTCTCAATAGGGCCCTGACCTTCCTCGTCACTACCCAACCGAGGTTAGGCTTGGCACTTACTGAGTACCGCTGTGGTGTACTCATACCTCCTCTGCACATGTTTTTCATGTGCGGATCCAGGTACTTCATCCCAGGCGTATCACTCTCGAGGCGGAGAGACCTAGCAGAGACTTCAAGGTACATCTGTCGCGTCCGCAGACTAGGAGTCTCTATCTTATTCTAGCTTTAGCAGTTAGTTTTCCCTTTCGTACTTTTGCTTTAGATATTGTAACGACCCGGCTGGTCGTTTTTGGAATTTACGCCCCGATTCCCCATTAACTGCTTTCCCTAAGTTCATTTATGTTATTTTGGTTTGTTGGGACGTTCGATGTTAGGATTCGGAGTGCTTTATGACACTTAGTCCCTAAAGTAGAGCTTAAGTGTTGAAAAATGGTCCGTAGTCGGAACAGTCTGAAGACAACCTCGTAATGGAAATTGGATGGTTCTGTTAGCTCCGTTAGGTGATTTTGGGGTTGGGAGCGTGTTCGGAATGTATTTTGGAGGTTCGTAGCTCATTTAGGCTTGAAATGCCGAAGTTTAAATTTTTGAAGTTTCCAGTCCGATAGTGAGTTTTTGACCCGAGGGTCGGAATGGAATTTCGGAAGTTGCGGTAGCTCCGTCATGTCATTTGGGATGTGTGTGCAAAATTTCAATTTCAATCGGACGTGTTTTGGTTAGGTTTTTGATCGAAAGTGTGTTTTGTTGGAATTTGAAGTTCTTAGGCTTGAATCATTGATTAATTCGTGTTTCCGACGCTGTTTTAGGTGGTTTAAGGATAGGAACAAGTTTGAATGATGATATGGAATATGTCAGTAGGTTTGGTTGAGGTCCCGAGGCCTCGGGTGTGTTTCGGATGGTCAACGGGGCATTTTAGTGTTCGAAATATTGCAGAAAAATTCTCAGCTGTTGCAGGTTTGATTTTCCTTCGTCGCGTTCGCAGATCCTCGATCGCGTTCGCGTAGGTTGTTTTACTACTCCTTCACGTTCGCGGCCCCTTCTCACGCGTTCGCGTAGTGTAATCCTAGAGGGGGCCAATTTTCCTTATACGCGTTCGCGTACCCACCCCGCGTTCGCATTGCTTTAGCATCATCCCCATCGCATTCGCATGTGCAACTTTGCGTTCGCATAGGGCAATTTCTGTTCATTTCATTTTTCATTCAATGCGTTCACATTCCCTTGCATCGCGTTCGCATAAGTTGAGACCCCATGCCTTCACGTTCGCACTCCTCCCTTTGCGATCGCGAAGGGCATTTTGGCCAGCTAATAATTTCTTCTTCACGAACGCGAGTAACCCTCCGCGTTTGTGATGCTTTAAACTCCTGAACAGTACTTAACATTCAAAAACGAGGGTTTTTGCCAATTTTAACAAAAGTCAATCTAGAGAGCTCGGATTTGGGAGAAATTTCGAGGGGTTTTCAAGAGCAACAATTGGGTAACGATTCTCTACTCTTTTATGCTTAATACCCACTCATCTAATCTCAATTTCATCTTTAAATTTCAGATATTTGAATGAAAATTGGGTGAAAGTTCATAGACTAAACTATTGGGTTTTGAGGGGGCATTCAACCTTCGATTTGGGGGATTTTTATATGGTTAGACTCGTGAGAGTATGAGGGTTCTGAAAACGTGAAAATTATTTGATTCCGAGACATTGGCTGGAGGGGAATTTTGGTCATTTTACCTATTTTTGCGCCCTAGCTTTAAATTTAATAGTGGAATCAGTTGTTTAGAATATTATTTACGATGTGGAATTGAATTGAATAGATTTGGGCCATTTGGAGTCGGATACTCGTGGCAAAGGCGTGGTTTCTAGTGATATTGAGCCGGTTCGAGGTAAATGGCTTGTCTAACCATGTGTGGGGGTCCTTTCCCCTTAGGATTGTTACTTGATGTTTGAGTGCCTTGTGCGTGAGATGACGAGCGCGTACTTGAGCCGATTGATGAAATCCCGTTTTTATTTAAGCTATGGAAATTTAGTTTTATTCTTATTTTCTTTATTCTATTTGAAGCTATGACTTGTGCTAGGTTAGTAAAAGCATGTTTAGATTATTTGACTGTCTAATTGCTTAAGTTGTTTTGACTGTGCTACGTGAAGCATGCTAGGCTAGTTCTATCTATTGTTTATTTTTCGTACTTCATTCCTTGGTTTGTTTCTTGCTGTGGTTGCGCATTTACATTGTGAGTGCGGGTTCGATTCTCGATAGATCCCTCCTTGTTTGTTTAATTTGGGACTGCGGTTTCGATTCCCGATAGATCCCCCTGCACTTTTACTTTGGGACTGCGAGTTAGATTCCCGATAGATTCCCCTGCACTTTTACTTTGGGACTGCGGGTTAGTTTCCCGATAGATCACCCTGCACTTTTACTTTGGGACTGCGGGTTAGATTCTCGATAGATCCCCTCTACATATTGGTACATGAGTTGGACAACGGGACAGTATCCCGGGAGATCCACTGTACAGTTGAGGAAAGGGCTACAGGACGGTATTCTGGGAGACCCTCATTGGTATCATTAACATTGAACTGTGTTTACTCTAAGTTTACTCTGTCTTTGTAGTTGTTATTGCCTTGTTGACCTGCCTTATTTCACTGCAGTATTTATTATTTCTGTCAGATTATCATACTGTTAATTATTATTATTATTATATTTTATCTCAGTAGGGCCCCAACGTTCCTCGTCACTACCCAATCGAGTTTAGGCTTGGCACTTACTGAGTACCGCTGTGGTGTACTCATGCCCTTCCTGCGCATGTTTTTCATGTGCAGATTTTTCAGGTACCTCTACTCAGGCACACTATCCTTGAGGCGAGGAGATACACGGAGACTTCGAGGTATATCTGCCGCGTTCGCAGACTAGGAGTCTCTATTCTGTTCCAGCTTTAGTATTTATTTTATCCATTTTCTCCCAGTTGTTTAGATATTCTGGAGTTAGAGAAGTGTACTATGTTCCCTTTAGCATGTGGTTCCCGTGAGTTTCCGGGTTTTGGGACTGAGTTGTAGACTTCCGTATCTCTTTTGAATTGTTTAGGCCTAGCGGCCTTATTTGCAGTTATTATTAAATATGTTTAGCTTTAAAATATTTATTCTGCAAGTTAAGTTGCTAAATTTCCGCATTGTTAGGCTTACCTAGTCGTAGGAACTAGGTGTCATCACGACATGTTCATGGAGGGTGAACTGGGGTCGTGATAGATATTCTGGAGTTAGAGCCGTGTATTACTTTCCATTAGCTTGTGTTCCCGTGAGTTTCTGGGTTTTGGGATGATATGGTAGACTTCCGCATTTTTGGGTTGTATATGCCGAGCGACATATATATACAGTTATCCTTCTAATTTGTTTAGTTTAATTATTTGTTTCCGCAAGTTATGTTATTTCCGCATTGTTAGGCTTACCTAGTCGTAGGAACTAGGTATCGTCACGACATGTTCACGGAGGGCGAACTGGGGTCGTGACACTGACACACCGGATCCCAACAGAACTCCAAAGTCAAGCGTGCTTGGGCGAGAGTAGTACTAGGATGGGTGACCCCCTAGGAAGTCCTCGTGTTGCATCCCTTTTTTTGGCAAAATTTTTATCCTACTTCTGTTAATATATCAGTGGTATATCTAATAAATTCACAAATGAGTTTTACACGTTGTAAACGATTTTTTTACACGAGATAATAATTTTTTTTAAAGAGGATAATTGCGGAAAAGATCAAAAAGGCAATATAAAAAAAATAGGAAAACATTTAAATTGTTAATTAGGATTACCAACTATGACCTTACTGGCTTAACACCATCGTGCTCGACATGTCACTACGCCTTGGCCTGGAAGGCAGCAACCACATAACGTCGAGTTGCGATGTCGTCGTTCCATGCGGCCTAGTGCGATAGGCACATCGGGCCCTCTGATTGTGATATTATCTTCGAGCACGGCTAGTTTTTATTGGTCAATGGCTTTGCTCACGAAAAATGCGTAAAATCAAAAGAGGAATCGCGTAAAACAGATAAATGAGCGTAGAGTCATTTCGTTTTAAGGCTTTACACTTTCACACCTAAAGCGGAAGGAGGAAAGGTATTAAGAGAATTAAGAGTGCAAGGAATGTTGGATGCGATCATACCAGCACTAACGCACCGGATCCCATCAGAACTCCGAAGTTAAGCGTTCTCGGGCTAGAGTAGTACTAGGATGGGTGACCCCCTGGGAACTCCTCGTGTTGCATCCCTCTTTTTGGAAAAATTTGTATCCTACTTCTTTTAATATATCGAAGGTAGATCTAATAAATTCTCAAATGAGTTTTACCCGTTTTAAACGATGTTTTTTTTACGCGAGACAATAATTTTTTTAAAGAGGATAATTATGGAAAAGATCAAAAACAACGTACAAAAAATAGGAAAACATTTAAAAACATTTAAATCGTTAGTTATGATTACCAACTATGACCTTACAGGCTTAACACCTCGCGCTCGACATGTCACTACTTGGTCTAGAAGGCGGCAACCGTAAAACGTCGAGTTGCGATGTCATCATTTTATGCGGCCTAGTGTGATAGGCACGTCGGGCCCTCTGATTGTGATATTATCGTCGAGCGCGGTTGGTTTTTATTGGTCAATGTCTTTGCCCGCGAAAAATACATAATATCAAAAGAGGAATCACGTAAAACGGATAAATGAGCATAAAGTTATGTCATTTTAAGGCTTTACACTTTCGCACCTAAAGCGGAAGGAGGAAAGGTATTAAGAGAATTTAGAGTGCAAGGAACGTCGCATGCAATCATACTAGCACTAACGCACCTGATCCTATCAGAACTCTGAAGTTAAGCATGCTTGGGCGAGAGTAGTACTAGGATGGGTGACCCCCTCGGAAGTCCTTGTGTTGCATCCCTCTTTTTGGCAAAATTTGTATCCTACTTCATTTAATATATCGGCGGTAGATCTAATAAATTCGCAAACGAGTTTTACGTGTTGTAAACGATGCTTTTTTTGCGGGAGAAAATATTTTATTTTGAAGAGGATAATTGCGGAAAAGATCAAAAAGGTAATATACTAAAAATAGGAAAACATTTAAAAAATATTTAAATTGTTAATAACGATTACCAACTATGACCTTACGGGCTTAATACCGTCGCGCTCCACATGTCACTACGCCTTGTCCTGGAAGGCGGCAACCGTAAAATGTTGAGTTGTGATGTCGTCGTTGATGTGGCCTAGTGCGATAGGTATGTCGGGCCCTCGGATTATGATATTATCATCGAGCGCAGCTAGTTTTTATTGGTCAATAGCTTTGCCCGCAAAAAATATGTAAAATCAAAAGATGAATCACGTAAAACGGATTAATGAGCTTAAAGTTATGTCGTTTTAAGGTTTACACTTTTGCACCTAAAGCGGAAGGACGAAAGGTATTAAGAGAATTTAGAGTGCAAGGAATGTCGGATGCAATCATACCAGCACTAATAAACCGGATCCCATCAGAAGTCCAAAGTGAAGCGTGCTTGGGCGAGAGCAGTACTAGGATAGGTGACCCCCTGGGAAGTCCTCGTGTTGCATCCCTCTTTTTGGCAAAATTTGTATCCTACTTCTTTTGATATATAGGCGATAGATCTAATAAATTCGCAAATGAGTGTTACGCGTTGTAAACGATATTTTTTTTTACGCGAGACAATAATTTTTTTTTAAGAGGATAATTGCGAAAAAGATCAAAAAGGCAATACACAAAAAGTAGGAAAACATTTTAAAAACATTTAAATTTTTAATTAGAATTACCAACTACGACCTTACGGGATTAACACCATCACGCTCGACATGTCACTACGCCTTGACGTGGAAGGCAGCAACCGTAAAATGTCGAGTTGCGATGTCGTCGTTCCATGCGGCCTAGTGCGATAGGCATGTCGGGCCCTCTGATTGTGATATTATCGTCGAGCGCGGCTGATTTTTATTGGTCAATAACTTTGCCCATGAAAAATATGTAAAATCAAAATAGTAATCGCGTAAAACGGATAAATGAACGTAAAGTTATGTCGTTTTAAGGCTTTATACTTTCGAAAAATTTGAGTTCCAACAATGGGCTAGATATGCAATTGGGCTTCATCCCATATGAACCTTGAAAAATGGTTACCAGATTGATTTTTCCGAGAGACTTTTTCCTTCCTATACCATATATGAAACCTTATTACAAAATTGTGCATAGTTTTTATGTTACCCGCCCTGTCCACATTTTTTCTACAGTTATTATACCAATCATTAAATACTAATTAATAGTAGCTAAATCTTCCTAATATGTCAAGCTAAAATTGAGGAACAAAATATTCTAAAAAGATTTGGCGTAAATCAGATCAAATCATATTCTTCCAGATATTCCTATTTAGGCGCTACAATTATGGAAGTAAATATTCTTCCAGATATTTTCCACCATTGATAGCCATTAAATGCTTGAAAGCTTTGAATTCAAATTTGAATTTTTAAAAATCATTACTTGTTTGGATTGTGTGTTGTTGAAAATAATAGGGTATATGTATTGGAGTTTATATCTCAATTTTCATGGGTTTTGGTAAAGATTAGACTTGGTTTTGACTGAAATTCAGATTGAAACTCGAAAAAGAATAAGAAGACATATTGCAGAAATTGTAGATAAATTGTAGATTATTTGTAGTCTGATTGTAGATACTTTATTTTCTGTTTTCACAAATAAAAAATGGCTAAAACTTCTACAAATCTTCTCAAAAAACATAATTATGTCAAAAATCACAATTATGCTACAATTGGATGGAAATTGGGATATAAAAATTTAGTTTTCCCAGTTTGTATATATTTTATAGATAAATTGTAGATTATTTATATTCTGATTGTAGATGCATTATTTTCTATTTTCACAAATCAAAAACGACTAAAACTTCTACAAATCTTCTGCAAAAAATGCAATTATGTCAAAAATGCCAATTATGCTACAATCGAAATGAGAATTGGGATATTAATATTCAATGTATCCAGTTTGTGGATATTTTGTAGATAAATTGTAGATTATTTGTATTCTAATTGTAGATGCATTATTTCCTGTTTTCACAAATCCAAAACGACTGAAACTTCTACAAAATCTTCTGCAAAAAACAATCTACAAGTTATCTACAATTTTTTCATAATTTATCTACAATTTCTGCAATATGTCTTCTTCTTCGAGTTTCAATCTGAATTTCAGTCAAAACCAAGTCTAAGCTTCACCAAAACCCCTCAAAATCGAGATATAAACTCTAAAACATATTCCCAATTATTTTCAACAACACCCAATTAAAACAAATAATGATTTTTGAATACCTAAATTTGAATTCAAAGCTTCAAAGCTTTTTAATGGATGTCAATGATGGAATTGCTGCTCTCTTGTCTCTTTGAAGGTTTGTTCTTCTTCATTGATAAAATTTTAAGGTGAAAGTAAATGTGTGTATGAACTTTGAAGATTTGACTTCAATTTTGATGAACTTTGTTGTTCTTCATTGATGAACTTCAACTCGAGTAAAATAGAGAACCAACTTTGTTGAAGGTTTTCTTCAATTTTCTGTGAATTTAGAGGGAGAATTTGGTTTCAGAAGATGGAAAATGGTATAAAGAACGTAGGTACGAATAAAACATGGGTGGGACTGAGGGGTTAGGAGAGAAAAACGTGCAGATTCATTTAATTAAGGAGTAAAAATGTATAATTAATTATACCATTAATTAATTATGGTATGGAATTAATAATTTGGTATATTAAGTGTAATTAAATCAAACCTTAAATATTGAAGATAATAAGATTTTCTATGTGACACAGAAATATAAAAATTCCATTTTTCAACCATTATGACTCATAATGTAACTGGACCAATGAGAAAGGCCTAGTCCACAGCCTAAAAACAGCAGTACTACGCTTTCTTTCGTAAGTTTGGAAACCCCTAGAGGAGAAGTAGAGTCCCCTTCTTTAGGCTAAATCGTTCGATCACAAACTTGAAAATTGTGTAGTAATGAAGTTTATTTATGGTACTTCTTAGTTCGGTCCAACTAGTTTCATTGCAACAAGTATATTAATATTTTATGTTTTTTTTTTTAACAAAAAAGAAGATCCTGCTGATCACAGCTACGAGTGGGATGTTTTGGGTTGAAGACAGTGGCAGGCCATAACCAAGGGGTGTCAAGCGATATTCCTTCGCCGGAACATTACACTATATTGCTAGATATATTTTTTATTTTATGTATATTTACTATACATTAACTCTCTTGATTTTTTGATATATCTAATTATTTATACTTTGGCATTTCTTGATGAAAATTCTCGCTCCGCCACTAATTGAGGAGATAAAATTCTTTTCACACGTAAAGCTAAGAAGCAAGTTCCAATAGCCCAAGAGGAAATAGCATGAATAAAAATTAAAAAGTACTCTCTCGGTTTATTGTTACTTTTTTATTATACTAAAAATATATTGACCGTTACTTGTCCATAGGCCTCATTTGTTTTTTTAAGATTAAGACGTCTGAATCTTAATACACATCTGAATATCAAGATGTGTATTAAGATTAAGATATCCGAATCTGAATACACATCTGAATATATCAAGATGTGTATTAAAATCTGAATACTAAAAATTAAGACTATTTGATTTTTAACATCTGAATGCATAAAATTTATCTTTCTTTGAAAAATAATAAACATAAAATTCAAATGAAATACTAATTAATCTAATATTCTATCAATAAAATATATAGTTTTTTTAAAATATGATAAAATTGTTGGTGGTGATGGCTAACGGGTGAATGCCGACTAGAGGCGGTAGTTGGTAGTAGTTTTTGTTGATGATGGTGGTTCATGCTAGTAGCTAGTAGTGATTGGCAGTGGTGGCGATTATAATTGAGGATGGTGTTGGTGGGTGGTGATAGTTAATAATGGCGGGTGGTGGTTTGTGATTGAGGAAGGTGGTGGTAGGTTATAATGATGG
>MU757311.1:22656-37208 GCA_026770625.1 Nicotiana glauca | reverse complement strand
GGATTTAACTTCATATTATATTTTCGCAAAATTTTAAATATTTCAGATAAGTGCGATATATGATCCTCTGAATGTCGTGTTTTAACTAACATGTCATCTATATAAACCTCCATGGTCTTACCTAAATGTTCTTGGAACATGAGTAACTAACCTTTGATAAGTTGCACCTGCATTCTTAAGACCAAATGGCATTACATTATAACAAAAATTTCCCCTGTCTGTTATGAAAGAAGTTTTTTCCTCATCTTCTGGGTCCATTTTGATTTGGTTATAACCTGAATATGCATCTAAAAAACTTAATAGCTCATGCCCTGCAGTAGCATCAATTAATTGATCTATTTGTGGTAAAGGAAAAGAATCTTTTGGACAGGATTTATTAAGGTCTGTGTAATATACACAGACTCACCACTTACAGTTCTTCTTAGGTACCACAACAGTGTTAGCTAACCAGTTAGGGTATTTTACCTCACAAATCGAACCAATTTTGAGCAATTTTTGAACTTCTTCATGAATCATCTTATTCTTGAATTTTCCTTGCTTTCTTTTCTTTTGCTTCACTGGAGGATATGATGGATCTACGTTTAACTTATGAGANAAAAATTCAATTAATTTATGCTTTACCTCAGGGCTAAGGTTGGCTCCGATGTACACTTTCCTCTCAGGCCAGTGTATGAATAAAATCACTTCTTCTAATTCATCAATGGTTGTTTTGATGTTCTCATTTTCCTTCGGTTCTTGAATGGTATCAGGTCTTGAATCCACATCTATCTGTTCTTGTTCAGTTGATACTGATGCCGCATCTTCCCCAACTGAATTCCGTAATTGCTATTTGTCTTCACCCTTATTGGTTGAATTTGCAACGGAATTGATGCTTCTTGAATCTTGTTGATCGCCTTTGATTTGATATATTCCCCAGGGTGATGGAAATTTAATAACTTGATGTAACGTTGATGGAACAGCATCCATGTCATGAATCCATGGCCTTCCTAAAATTATGTTATAAGCCATTTCCATATCCACGACTTGAAATTTGGTATCTTTCATAACACCTTCTGCAAATGTAGTTAGGATCGCTTCTCTTTTTGTCACAACACTAGAGTTATGGAACCCCGAAAAAGTATGTGCTTTTGGGATTAATTTTTCTCTTCAGCTTGCATTTCACGCAATACCCTTAGTAGGAGAATATTTACAGAACTTCCTGGATCAATCAAAACTCGTTTCACATTAGTATCATGTACAAGTAAGGATATTACCAGTGCATCATTATGTGGAGATAATACACCATATGCGTCTGCATCATCGAAGGTAATGCTTTCGCCTTCCAAGTGTTGTCGTACCCGTTTCCCGTGGGTGATAGTGACTTTTGAAACTTTATTTGATGTTGTAAACGTTACACCGTTGATATCTTCTCCCCCGCTTATGAAATTGACGGTTCTTTTGGGAGATAGTGGTTTCGGGGGGACCTGCCTGTTTTTCATGTAAGCCTCCTTGCCTTTTTCACTGAATAACTCAGTAAGATATTCTTGTTTCAACAAATGATCAACTTCACTTTGTAAGAATCTGCACTCAGATGTTTTATGGCCATGGTCATTATGAAATTCGCACCAATGATCAGGATTACGCCGATTTGGATTTGACCTCATCTCCTTTGGCCATCGGACCTTATCTCCCATGCTTCTCAAAATAGCCACGAGCTCAGAGTTGGTAACGTTGAAATTATAGCCACTGAATCTCGCTTTTAAACTTCTATCATCATCTCGTGACCCTTGCTTGTTACGCTCGTTCCTGAATCTAGATGAGGAACCTGACTCATTATTTTTAGATTTGTGATCATACCTTTGATTGTCTGATCTTGACCATGAGTCCTTCCCCGCAGGCCCCATATATGACTCGTACCTATTTTTTCCAAACCTCCTTTCATTTTCTGCACGTCTCGAACCTACTTTTTCTTCTTTTTGGGTTCTTGAAACTGTATCATCTTCAATCTGCAGCTTCATACTGTACCTGTTATAAACATCATTCTATGTTGTAGCAGGGAATTCTCGAAGGCTTTCCTTGAGTTTCCTCGTAGCCTCCGAGCTTCTTTCATTCAAATTGCTCGTGAATGCTATAGCTGCCCAATTGTCAGGTACACGCGGTAAAGTCATTCTTTCACGTTGAAATCTATCAACGAAATCTCGAAGTAATTCTGAATCTCCTTGTTTGATTTTGAATATATCCTCCATCCTCTTCTCTACCTTTTGGGCTCCCGAATGTGCTTTAATGAAGGAATCTGCAAGCTCAGCAAAAGATTTTACAGAATTTTCGAGTAAGAGAGAGTAACAGGTTAATGCCCCTTTGATGAGTGTTTCACCAAATTTTTTTACCAGGACTGATTCAATTTCCTGTTTCGTCAAATCATTGCCCTTTACGCCAGTTGTGAATGCCATCACGTGGTCTCGTGGGTCTGTTGTTCCATCATACTTTGGGATATCATGCATTTTGAATTTCTTTGGAATTGGGAGGGGGCAGCACTTGGTTTCCACGGTTGTTATGAATATTTGTCCATATCTACTCCTTTGATCACAGGTGGAACTCCGGGGATTTGTTCTATGCGGTCGTTCTGTTCCTTGAGTTATTTCTGCAAGGTTAGTACTAAATTTTGCAAATGAGAGTTAGTTGAATTACTTGGTTCTCCCCCAAGTGATTCATTGGGGGTTCCTCCATTTCCAGAATGAACAAGCCTAGAGCAGGGATTTTCCAACGTGTCATAATTGGGTGTAGTTGTGGGCGATGCTGCAGGTAACCGATTGACTAGGGCCTGAAGAGATTTGTTAACTCGTGCATCAATTATTCTTTGTAAAGCTTCCTCTGCCCCTTCGGAACGTTCAGATTGCTCTTGTTCACCAGAATGGATTTCAGGAGTGCCTTCACGAAATTGTCGTGGAGAATCATGCGGGGAAGGAGCCAGGTCGATGTTTTGTAAATTTTCTTGGCATTATTGGATTTGATTTTCTTGGTTTCCTAAGATGTTGTCAGTGCTGTTTGCCATAGTAGATAAAAGTTGATTATCAGATTCCCGGTAACAGAACCAATTTGTTTAACTAAAAAATAGATTTTCAGTCAAATCTAGAATATAGAAGAATCGGGTTACTGATAATCAAGAGACAAAAATAATAAATGACTTTTAAGAATAATAAAGCAGTAAATAGTTTTGTATTCAGTGTTATCTCAATAGTATTTCGTGTCCTTACAGATGTTGAGACATTCTCCTTTTATAGTTGATTCTAGGAGAATGTGTCATGCCTCTGTCTTAATGAGGCAATTATGAGCAATAAATAATATTAAAAGAAACGTTACTCAATTATTCATATTAAATACAAATTCCCTAACGTATTGGGCATTTAATATTGAATCTGGCCTCTTCTGCGTTGCCAGGTTCATTCCTCTAATTCCTTTTGATCTTTGGGCTTTAAATGATTCGAACAGGTATGGGACTCGTGCTATTTGAGTAACGACTCGTGTCTCTTTAAGTTTCTTCTCTCCCGTATCTATTGTTGCCCGTGCCTCTTGATTGATTATCGTACTTTGACCATTTGACTAGTACATATGTCATGACACGTCATATTCAATATATAAATCCAGTTTTTTCCCAATACACTCTCCCTATCAATAAAGAAAAACAATAATATAATGACAAGATTAAATCATGAGGTAAATAACAAAAATTACAACGGGACGACTAACCAGTGAGAGGCTTACGCCCATATTTCTTATAGAAGGACGCCCACTCACGAATCCCCATTGTACGAGGAAGAATTGCGTTCACCCACTCACGAATGCCGTCAACTAGCGTGGGAGGTAGTCTCTCGGCTGCAAAATAAATAAAGGAAAACTTAGGAGCAAAGTTCCACGTCTTAGGGAACCCATCCGAGTCTGCCACAAGGTGCTCTGTCCGCACATAGAAATAGCTTTCCCAGAAGCGGTGATTAGCCTTATTGTCCATCTTTACCACCAAACTCTTGGTTCCTCGATTGTGTTGGTGGATCATCGTTCCTCGAAGAAATTAAGGGGCAAGAATATGAAGCATGTGCCCCAAAGTAATCCATTGACTGGCGAGCTCCGCATACTTGATGAACATGAGGAAGAGCTTGTATGTGTATGGCGAGAGCTGAGCTGGGCACACTTTACAGAAGAGGCAGAAATCCACCACTAGAGAGGGGATAGGAAATGTATATCTGACAACAAAGGATACACGTAAAATGCGCAGTACCCCAGGCGGTGCAAGTGTACGATGTTCGCCCCCCCCCCTACCACCACCACTAGTACCATTTCAATATGATTTGGAATTCCCCACTTAGACTCGAGCATTGTAATCACTGCTTCATCTATGGTAGAAGGGACAGGTTTTGGTTTGTCTCTGGCAGGGGTGTTAAAGTTAGTCCATGATTTCCCTGGACGGGGTAATATCTCGGCCACTGTCAGAAATCCTTCATCTTCCGTCACCTTCATTCCCTCTCCAAGAAGGGATACATCATTTTTCGGTACCAGAGCTTCGACGGATCTGTCAGACTGGGAAGAAGTACCAGCCATTTGTCTAGCTTGATCGAAATAAACAAGAGTGATGAAGGAATAGAGAGGATGGTCACGTCAAATTCTAATGAAAGAATAAGTGTGAAATACTGAAGAAGGTTGAAGTTTGCAAAATTCCTCAGGTAAATTGAAAAACGTAACAATCGAGTGTTGGGTTCCCCCTATTTATAGGAACACAAATTTCCTGAGTGGGAAACCCGAGAGCCGCCAATCAAAAAGCTGAAAGGGCACAGGAAACCATATGGTGCTTGGGAAATGTGCGCCATAATGACGCATGCCATGGTACGCTGAATCGATGTGACGATCCATCTCTGAACTGAGGTAACGGTCCGGTAAAGTCTTTAAAGCATCACATCGCCACCTCGCCATAAGAACCCCGTCCTAGCATAATGACCAGATTTCTTCTCTCTTGAATCCACAGGGTCCGCCCATTGAGCTCGCTAAAAGACGACCCTAATGGGCGGATGGACTAACTGTATGGATCAAAATATGACCACCAGATGGTTATCATTAAAGGGAACGATAAGAGGTCGACCCAGCCATGGTCGTGCCCACGAGGCATGATGGCAACAAGTATCACGGTCACTGCCGTGATCGAGCCGTCAAAAATGCTTACATCGCAGAATAAGTGTAATATTTGGGAAAGTAATGAAGGATACAATCATGAGGAAGCACACCGGTCAAAGACCATTGGATAAAAGGGAAAATTATCAATATATATAGAGAGATATGTCATGACCCGAATTTTCTACCCTCGGGAGTCGTGATAGATCCTACTCATGGAATCTAGGCTGGGCAAGCAGACATATTCATATATTATTATCTTTTTACCTTATCTATAAGTTGTTACGAGTTAACAAATAAATGACAATGAAATATTAATAATAAACGCAACGCGGAAGACGAAATCTGATAATTTAACTTAATACAAATTGTTGAAGTCTAAAAACAGCTCTACCTAGAATTTGGTGTCACAATGTCATGGACCATCTACGAATACTACAAATAAGGTCTGAATAGAAATACACGAGTGTGTCTCCTAATAAGTAAAAACAGAAAGGAAATGATAGAAGGGGACGCCAAGGCCTGCGGACGCCTGCAGGACTACCTCGGGTCTCGGATGGACTGAAGGCAGCAACCCCTAGCTAAGGTCCATATGCTCCAATACCAGGATCTTCACAAAAGAATGCAGAGTATAGTATCAATACAACCGACCCCATGTGCTGGTAAGTGTCGATCCTAACCTCGGTGAAGTAGTGACGAGGCTAGGACAGGACTACCAAATAAACCTGTGCAGTTATATCATATACAGCGAGTAATAACAAACGAACTAACAATTATGGTTGGTAAGGGGAAACATGTTGGTGGGGATAACAAGTACAACAGAATTTCAGTAAAGAAGCATAAAGTACACCAAAATTCAACTATAAGAAAAAGTAAGGAGAACAATACAAGGGCACGACATCACTCTTCGTGCTTTTACCTCAGATAATCATGGCACGGAATTATCCTTCGTGCATTATCACTCATATCATGGCACGACATTGTACATCATGCGGCACATCATCACCCTTCGTGCATTAACACTCTCAAACTCACGTACGACATCACCCTTCGTTCTTTACACTCTTCCTCACTCAAGCAACAATCACAAAGCAATTTGGTCAAGGGAATCAGCAATATCACAATAGAATCCCGGCAAGGAAACAATAGTTTAACAATAATATCCCTGTAAGGGAAACAATATCACAAGCAGTAATATCCCGGCAAGGGAATCAATATCATTAACAATAATATCCCGGCAAGGAAAATAATATCATAAACCTCTTCTCATTTCCACCATCTCTTCTCAACACAAATCTCAACTTGAGCCAATGCTCTACCATGTTCAATTACCAAGAATACTTCTGTAAGCCTTGTTTAACATTAGAAATCATCATATTAAGCATGGACAATACAAAACAGAGTCACATCAATCATAATATAAGAATCATTGGCATGCTTGATACCAATGTATAGATACTCGTTACCATACCTATATGTCGTACTCAACAATTAACACATAGCAAATAAGACAAAATTCATATTCCCTCAAGCTAAGGTTAGATCAAACACTTACCTCAATGCCACAAACATAATTCAAGCCTCAACTACAGCTTTACCTCTTGATTCCACCACCAATTCGCTTGTATCTAGCTACAATTTACTTAACGATATCAATAAATGCTAAATGAATCAATTCTAATGCATGAAAATAGGTTTTTAATGATTTCCTCAAAAATTTAAAAATTAAACCCGGACCCACATGGTCAAAACTCGAGGTTCGAACCAAAACCCGATCACCCATTCCCCCACAAACTCAAATATATAATTTATTTTGAAATCGGACCTCAAATCGAGGTCCAAATCCCCAAAATTTAAAAATCCTATGTTTTACCCAAAATCACCCAATTTTCCATGAAAACCCTTGATTTTGAATTGAAATCATGTGAAAATATGTATTAGATTGAAAGAAATGAGTTAGAAATGACTTACTAATGATTTGGAAGAGTATGTGCCTTTGAAAAATCGCTCAAGATGTTTTAGGGTTTGAAAAGTTTGTAAAAATGAATGAAATCCCGTCTGAAATTCCACTTAACATGGCTGGATGTCACAGTTGCGAATCCTGAGATTTCTGCTAGCTTCGCAAATGCGGAGGAATTTTCGCATTTGCGACCTTGACCAAATTTTGTCTACTTCGTAATTGCGAAGAAGAGGTTGCATTTGCGATTGGGGGAAGGGGGGTTCGCATTTCCCAGCCTTAGGGTCGCAGTTGCGATGAGGTCCTGCCCAGGCTTGGTTCGCAATTGCGATAATTTGGTCGTATTTCCCAAGACTAACCACTTCACAAATGCGAGACCTGATCTTGCAATTGCGAGATCAAAGGCCTGGACAAAAATACTAGATACCAGCAATTGTTCCTAAGTCCAAATTCACTCTATGGCTTATCCAAAACTCACCCAAGCCCTCGTGGCCCCAAACCAAATATGCACGCAAGTCCAAAAATATCATACCGACTTGCTCATGCGATCAAATCATCAAAATAACATCAACAACTATGAATTAAGCCTCAAATTCATGAAATGACTCAAGAACATCAAAATTACTATTTTCTCATTTATAGGTCCGTTTTATACCAAATCAATTATGATCTTTACCAATTTTTTGCAGATTCAACTTAGTTATTATGTTAAACTTGTACCGGGCTCCGGAACCAAGATACGGGCCTGATACCATCAAAAAATTACATCAATTCACTTCTAGAAGCCTTTATATTTTCTAGAAAATAATTTTCTATAAAAATTTATTTCTCAGGTTTGGGACATCGGGATTCGATTCCGGGCATACGCCCAAGTTCCATATTTTACTACGGACCCTACAAAATCGTCGGATCACGGGTCCAGGTTCGTTTACCAAGAATGTTGACCAAAGTCAACTTTAACCACTTTTAAAAGTTAATTTTCTTATTTTACTTAGTTTTCATATAAAAGCTTTCTGGAAACTTGTCCGGTGACTGCGCACGCAAATCAAGGTGAGATAAAAAGAAGTTTTTAAGGCTTCGAAATACATAATTAGCTTTTAATACGAGAGATGACCTTTTGGGTCATCACAGGATCTGAGCCCAAATATGGGGGAACATTTTTTACGGTCATCACTAGGGAATCAACAAGGGGAAATCTCTTAGTCATCAACAACTTTCTCTATTCTCCCTCTATGCTTTTACGATTATGATGCAAACCAGCCATAGGTGTAAGCTTATCATTTACATTTGGTGTATGATAATGATCTTAAGAAATATTACGCGAGCTTGTTCTTCTTCGACTTTTTGTACTCAATATGTTCGGATCTAGAATTAATTATGTTTAGCTAAGATTTACCTTCTATCTCTCTATTAATTAGTTTTCGAAAGGGTTTAACACTTTTTTGGTGGACCTCTGTCTTTTATTTCCTTTACATTGGTCATTTGTAATGTGTGGGGACCTCTGTCTTTTTATATATATATATATATATATATAGAGTCAAAGAGGCTCAAAAGGTGTTGAATAAAAGGCACGATTTGGAGTTGTTGAGTCAAAGGCAAAAGGATTTAATATGAATGAAGTCTTGTCAATACTGTATTTCTTAATCAGCATTGCAACTTGTAATTTGGGGTTCTTACATAAGTTGGTCCCACCAAAAGCTCTTGAGTCGCATTCTTAATTAATCTTCCTCAAAATTCTGAGGTGGGAAACGTGTATTAATTATATATGCTTGCCGTAACAATGCTCCACTTATTAGGTGTTATGGGTAATTGGTAATGGTTTGCGACTCCAATTAATATCTCTATAATTTTGTGCCAAAAAGAAAAGAAAAAAAAGAAGAAAAAGAGGAAGTGATGATGGGTAAATATTCGATAGAATAGTTAAAGTGCGAGCAAGCTGATACGACATCCCTTTTATCAACCAACAAAAAAGGAGAAACAATCTTAGTAAATCATTGTATTAAAAAAGAAAAGAGATTTATTGCTATTTTGTGGAATAAAATGGTACACGGAAAGAAGCAAGCGTCCGTTTCTTCACCTTTGAAGTCTAGGTTATATACGCTTTAAGAACTTCCAAAAATATTTTTAATGCTTGTGTCATTTCTAGAGAACGTCAATAATTCTCTAGTGACAAGTGGCATGACTCTATACAACTGGAATAACAGCAAAGCATGCGAACTAGTAATCCACTCAGAGGCTGGTGAATTAATTCTAATTCTTAATAAGAGAAACAAAACTGGTTTTTGTTAGTGGTAATTGACGTTTGACAATTGGATTATCGTGCAGGTATTTACATGACGAGGTAATGAAATATGAGCCACAAAAAGTTGAGAATAACCAAATTGTTGGATGTTCTTACTCTCTAATTCAGAAAATCTTTCGGCAATTTGGACAAGACATCAGTAAATATTTAAAAACAATAGCACGATTAAAGCAATCTCTACCCATAGCTCCCTATCCACACACGACATGACATATGGTGACACACTTTGCACTTTAATTCCCTTGCTTACTATTTCTATTTCATTTTATGAAAGTGTTTAACAGAATACATAATTTATAGTAATAGGATTATTCTTGATACATGAGCTAACTATGTCGAACATGCTAAAAATATTCATAGGATTATCGCCATGCATTTATATAAGAGAACCTTATCAAGAATAAAATGAAAATGTTAGAATTAATAGTTGTTTTATGGACTTAAATTTTTTTTTTAAAAAAGCGAAAATCTTAATGATATGAAAAAAATGTCATATAAAATAGCATGGAATAGAATAATGATATGAAGGATAGAAATTAAGATTATGGTCAAAAATAGTGATAAGTTGCAGAAGTAGTTTGTATTAAAGATAGAATTTATAAGCAGGCAAAGCAAGTGGTTGGTGGCCAAATTGTTGGAGAAGAAATCGCAGGTACACATAAATATGTAGTACTAATACTTGTAGTTAATTAGGTCACCTCCCAATTTGCTCTTGCGAGTTTAAGAAGGCAAAGTTCGTGCACTTGGAATTGGGGATAAACACCGTTGACTGCCTTCTTTTCATTTGAACTTCTTATGGCGTGCCAAAGTTGACACACTCCACCACGTGGATATTATTTTATAGTATTAATTATGATCCCTAAAAAAAACTTCCTGGTATACCAAATATATCATATTTTTATATACTACTATTTCTATTATATATCTTTTAAATGACAGTATCTTTCATTTTTATATACTACTATTTCTATTAAATCTTTTAGTTTCACATGAAAACAATGGGCTCCTTATTTTTTAATTTGATAAATCATATTTTAATTTATAACTAATTGTCCCAAAAATAATAGGCTAATACTCAACATTCAACTTCAATAGTTTCTTGAAATTACTATTTAATTTTTAAAAAAGATTGTTCAAACTTTTAAGTTCATTTTCGAATCAGTAATTGTGACTCAAATATTAGCTCAACAAACCAAATCCATTTGGGTGGTGAAAATTAGATTTTTAACAAGCTTAAATATGTGGGTTTAAATTCCAAATTTGATTTTGTGAAAAATTTGGAGTGCGTAATATTTAAACTTGTTAGAAATAGTATAAGGAGGTTGAATATAAAATTTGAAGTCATTTAATGGAGATTTGAATTGGTTTTGAACAAGAATTGCAATACAAAATCGTGGAAGAAGTTCGTCTACAGACGCTTGTATAAAGGTGTATAAAAATGTATAATAATGTACAAGATGTGTTTATACACTCGTATACATTATTATACATAATTATACAAAAATTGACTTCGTCTTCTTCCTTGCGTTTTTTCTGAAATTTAACTCAAATCTCGCTCAAATCTACTCCAAATCACTTCAAATTTAAATTTTCAAACTCCTTTTGATATTTTCAATCAATTGGAAGAATACCCAATCCAAATAACTAACAAACTCAAAAAACCCGATTTTCGAAACCAAAGCTTTGAATGGCCTTCAATGGTGGACTTCTACTCTTCAATTTTCATATATTGCAACCAGGTGACACATGTGGAGAAGCAGTAATGGCGGATGACCCCTTGAAGCATATATAGAAGATGTGAGAAGAAGAGAGAGTAAAATCAATAGTTGTGAGAACAAAAATTTAACTACATAGCTTTTAGAAGCATTTAGTTGTAAGAATAAAGATTTTGAATTTGCCAGTGCTTTCAAAATATGTACAATATGGGCTAGGTTGGGTAAAACTTAAAAACATAGGCCATTTTTTATTATGATGTGAAGTCGTGTGTATTTTCTTGTAATTCTTTCAATCTTTTGAGTGGCAAAATATCTTTTTTTACGCAAATCTATTTTCTCAAAATCTTATTTTATTGGTACTCCAAATAAGCGAAAGATCAGGTGTAATGTTGTTGACTGCGACAAGTTGTCTCCCTTTGTTTTTTTTCTGAAGTTAAAAACTCATGTTTAGTGTTAGCCCTTTGCCACTTTGCCACTTTGATCTTGACTTGACAACGAGAGTGTTTTCTTGGGGCAAAAAAAGTGTTGCCTAGCTAAGGTGCATGAGTAGCACCAAGGCAAAAAGAAAAACGGGCAAGTGATGTCTAAGGCTTTGACGGAGGCAAGACATCTTGGCAAGGACTTGACAATGAGATGCATGCTGAGGGTGACACTTGATCATGGCAAAGGCATCAATTCATGAGGCAATGATGGCAAGGCAAAGCAAAAACAAAGTGGGCAAAGGCAGGCTAAGTGCAACGGAAGGCAGTGCACGAGGCAAACTTGTCATGGCATTGGGGCGCAGCAAAGGGACATGTACGTGGGCAATGGCATGAGCAAAATGCAGCTACAATGAACCTGAGTACAAGTCATTGACGCTTGATTCAAGCAAAGGCATTCACACGGGCAGCAAGCTTCAAATCGACCAAGTCAAGGGCGGTTACACAGCACATGTTGTGCACATGGGCATCAGTTGGCTTTGCTAAAAAGTTGGCAGATGGTGTTAGCACGTTTTTTGGCCATGTTTACATTATTTTTAGCATGATCTTACATGATCCTAGTAGTTTGGGGATGTCAACTACACTAGGCTAAAATAGTGGAATGTATGGGACAAGGGTCTAAGCCTAAGTGCGACAAGTGTAAGGCAAAGGGGATGTCTCGTATTTTATAAATAGGAAGAATCCTTATGCTAGTAGGCAAGTGATAAATACGTGTGTGAGTACATGTTAAGTCCATTTTCAAGAGTGAAAACGTCTAAGGCTAAGAATAGTCTTGTGAGAAAAATTTGAGGGTCAAGATTGATCTTCTTTTGTACTCGACTGTACTTTGAGTTGAGTTTCTTTGTATGCTCGAGTTAAATACAAAGTTGGGAAAAGAGTTTCCTGTATATTGTGTATTATGTTCTTCTATATTTTTGTTGCCTTTACTTAAAATTCGTAGCCTAAAATGTGTCCAAAGACTTACAACATTGAAGCTGCCTAAAACTAATCTAAGTCCAAAGTTGCTGTTATTTTGGCTGAGTGTTGTGAGAAGGCTGAAGTCAAGTGCGGGACTTGGCTGCCGCGCAGGCTGATTTCGGCAGAAAGAAATCACGCCCGTATCAACTGGTATCAGAGCGGAGCAAGTTCTTGATGGAGTCATGACAGGCATTGGCAGATTTCATGGTCTTGTTTGAGAACATGGCCGGTGGTAACAACGAACTACTGGAAAGGCTAGCGAAATTGGAAGCATTGGTGGGAAATGTTCCTGAAGGTGACGAATTTCAAACTCTCGTGACAAGGCTTGCCTACCTTGAGGTCGATGGAATAGCTGATGAAAACCTAACACCCCGACTGTTCCTCCATAGGGAACATTCTCTGAAACGAACACAACTGGCCTGATAGAAAGCCATGTTCACAAATAAATCAATCCACCGATCTCGAGTCGATTTCTGATTGCACCAATTTGGCCAATGACCTTTCAAAGGTCCATAGTAACCCCCTTTTGCCTCATCTCACGTAAGAATAACCATCATAACTGGAGCAACCTGCTCAGTTCATAACCCAATAAACAAAGTTCCCTTCAGGCATAAATTCTCAAATCAATGATATTACCACAATCCTCATACTTGGTTTAAATCTTTAGTCAGTCAAGTGACTACATGTCACACTCATACAATCTTCCCATGGGACACGCTCCCACAGTCCTCCGAAATAAACAACCGGTCCGCACATATAAACCATCGGTCGTACTAACGCTGAATAGTGATCCAGAACCCTCAACCAGGATGTAAAAACCTCTTCCACAACACATCGGTCTCAGGTGACGCTGAGGACAATACCAATTTACTTTAATCATTCAACCCCTTCCTTGCTCATCCGAGCCCATGACATCCTTGTCAACACCGAACTGCAACCTTGATCCTCACTTCACATTTTCATCCTCTCACTACACCCAACGTGCTAATATACGGTAGGACACGATTATCGTAACTCCGAATCCATTAATATTTTCCATTTTTATCATATAAGAACCTTGCACTTAACTCACTTCAGGAGAATCACAGCAATACACAGGTAATTCCCATAACCGTAGAATATGCAAATCTGCAAGTAGTGGTCCAAGCCACCATATTCCTTCCGAAATCCGCTTCCACTCAACAAGCCATAACAGAAGAATGCTTATGAATAACATCAATTACGGCGGACGACAAACCTCACACATATTGCCACAAATCATACGCATAACTCGATCACGCTGAATGAACTGATCACAGACCGCAACATGCCAAATTCAACTATGGCTAATCAACCCACCTTCTTCCAATTCATCCTTTCTTTCCTTAGAAATAAGACTAACTCCATTCAATACATAATATACTCCATCTACACTCACCCCGAGTAACCTTGAATCACAAAACCATGTTGTCTCAAATCTCACGAATTATTTCACATTTCTCAAATGCCATACCACAAGGTAGCACATCATAGAACATTTTGGGCACCTTCTCATAAGCTGCTACAGAGTTTGATTCTTAACTGTACTTATAGGCTTGAAATCATCGGGCACCACACTTTAACTTTTGAATTCACTAGGACCATTATTGAGAGCCACCCGCTCTGACTTGGTCCCGAACATATCTCACTCCATAAATCTTATAACACACGAATACTCTCTCGGCAAGGCACCTGGCGAAAATCACTTTCTCTGAAACTTATATCCATACGAGGCATAAATCCTANATTACCACAATCCTCATACTTGGTTTAAATCTTTAGTCAGTCAAGTGACTACATGTCACACTCATACAATCTTCCCATGGGACACGCTCCCACAGTCCTCCGAAATAAACAACCGGTCCGCACATATAAACCATCGGTCGTACTAACGCTGAATAGTGATCCAGAACCCTCAACCAGGATGTAAAAACCTCTTCCACAACACATCGGTCTCAGGTGACGCTGAGGACAATACCAATTTACTT
>MU757311.1:0-20414 GCA_026770625.1 Nicotiana glauca | reverse complement strand
GGTAGAGACGAGATGGTCAACTTTGACACACTCTAATGGTCCAATGATCATTCATCCTCAATACACATATTAAACCATGAATTTATTCTTTATAGACATGATTCTAATCCAAATAGAGGTAACGAATAAACACGTAGTTCTTTCATAGGAAAAATTTCCCGAATTTCTCTTTAAAACATAATCCAAATATATTTAAGCCACAAAAGGGCAATAATAACTTAATTAAGTTCAGGCAACAACACAGGCATGCATAAATCATACCGAGGCGACGGCCCGATCCAACAGAAATAAATATGCATTTGCCGAGGGTCGACGACGCGCCTATAGATGCATCTATTAATCTGCCGAGGCGTTCGGCCCGGTCCAAAATAAACACACACACACAGACATTCAGTCAAGAATTCAACGTGGAGTAATTATGCCAGAAAGGCCAGTTCTCTTTAATAATTTGAGAAAAACAAAGCTTAAGTCTCTTTAGGAATCCGTTTATTAAATTAAATGTGACTTATTACCCCGCTCGCGAATCATCCATACGGCGCGAGTACACATAAGATACATGCTCAGATAGCCAATTAGAATTTTATCGAGGAACAATTATTCAAATAAACCAATTCTCTATTTAACAATTCAGGAAATGATGTTTAATCTCTTTTAAAATTCGTTTACTAATCAAAGGTGGTTTAAACAATCCAAGTCATCAATGAGTTCATAATTTATTCAAGTATAACATGTATGATAGTAGCTACGCACGGACTCTCGTCACCTCATGCGTACGTAGCCCCCACAAATAGGAGCACATAATCATTCACTTCACCTACGGGGTAAATTCCTCCTCACAAGATTAGAAAGGAGACTCACCTCGCTCCGAAGATCCGCAACCGGCAATCTACATTCCTCCGAAGACTTGAACTAAAGCGCAGAGCTCCAAAACTAGCCAAATAACGACAAACTAATGAGAATATACTCAAATACTTGATAACAATTCGAATTGTACAATTTCCAAACTCCGTTTGGTGAAATGACCAAAATGCCCTCGGGCCCACGTGCCCGGAATCCGAAATTTTTTTGAAGATAAAGATTACCCATAACCTTAGGGACTCAAATATATGATTTCTCCTAGTTCCATACTCAAAATCGTGGCTAAAATCTAAGATTATAATTTTCTAAGCTTCCTACCAAAACCCCAATATTTACACTAATTTCCATGTTTAATCTCATACATGATCAATGTATTTAGCTTATAATAGGTGGGAATGGTTTACCTTATTATTGTTGATGAAGATCCTCCTTTGAACCCTCCAAAATCGCAAAATGAAGTGGGAGAAATGAGTGAAATGGACAAAAATCCGACTTTTAAAACCCCCCTCTGCCTTCAGGCATTTTCGCTTTTGCGGAACCAAGCCCGCTTAAGCACATCCTCTTCTGCGGACCTTTCGCCGCTTCTGCGTCTCCCGTCCATTTCCAGGACTTCCGCTTCTGTGGTTCTCCCTATCGCAGATGCGGTCCGCTTCTGCGGAAACCCAATAGCATATGCGGATCCTTGTAGCTCCAGCCAAAACCGCTTCTGCGGTCTCCATTTCGCACCTGCGTAACCGTTTATACGGTCCCCATTTCCGCAGAAGCAAAAATACCAGAAACAGCGGCTTCAGCATTTCTTCAAACTCCGAATTGATCCATTAGCCACCCGAAATCCACCCGAGGCCCCCGGGACCCCAACCAATCATACCAACCAGTCCCAAAACACATCACGAACTTGCTCGAGGCCTCAAATCACATCAAACAATGAAAAAATCATCAATTGACCTCCAACCCAAGCTTTATGAACTTTGAACTTTTCAACTTCTACTTCTGATGCTTAAACCTATCAAATGACGTCCGATTGACCTCAAATTTTTTACACTAGTCATATTTCACATTACGGACCTACTCCAACTTCCGGAATCAAATTCCGACCCCGATATCAAAAAGTCAACCTCCGGTCAAACTTCTCGAAGGCTTTCAAACTTCTATCTTTAGCCAAATGGCTTCAAAATGACCTACGGACCTCCGAATTCACTTCTGATCGTGCCCAACTCCAGAATCATCATACGGAGCTACTCCCAGTCTTAGAATTCCAAACGGACATCGATAGCACTGAAATGCTCTTCAAGCCAAACTTATGAAATTTCTTTTAAAATGCAAACTTCCACAATAGGCGCCAAAATGCTTCCGGGTTATCCAGAACTCGAACCGGGCATACGCCCAAGTCCGAAATCATCATGCGAACCTGTTAGAACTTTCAGATCGTGATTCCGAGGTCGTTTACTTAAAAATCCAATCCTAGTTCATTCTTTCAACTTTAAGCTTTTCAAATGAGAATTTTCATCTAAATTTAACTCCGATCTTCCTGAATTTAAATTCCGACCATGCGAACAAGTCATAATTCCCGAAATGAAACTGTTCATGGTCTTCGACTGCTGAACGCAGCGCTGGTACTCAAAACGACCGGTCGGGTCGTTACAGGAACACTCAAGGCGCTCCTTATCCTTCTCAAATTGGCTTGAAGAAGCCTTGGCAACTGCTAATTCAGAGGTCAGTGCTCGCTTCTGCCGCTCCAGGTTATCTCTACTCTCTTGCAATTCTTCTATAGTTCCTTGAGTATTTTCAAACTACTCCTTCCAATTAGCTGCTTCTAGCTGGGCTCCTTTGGCTATTCTCTCAGCCTCGAAGATAGACTTTTCAAACTCATGGGCCTTCTTTTCTAGAAGGGAAATTCTTCCCATCAATTCTGTACCAATAAGGTTAGCCTACAATAGTAAAATGAAAGTAAGTAAATAAAGGAAAAATACCTTTAAAGTAGAATGAACTATGTCATTCATCAAAGTTAAGCAGTTATGGCTGTTCATTTTCTTCTTTTCAATATCTCCAATTAAATGCTCGAGCCAGACATCTGCTCCACCAGATTTCCTTAGAAGACTGTCATTAGCAGGAACTTCGACTGTCACGCTTCTCATAGCCAAACTTCTGCTAGTGGAGCCCTTCTCTGTATGTTGAACAGAGGAAGGGGGAGCTATGGAAGGAGGAGCGGTAGAAGAAGTAAAAATAATAGGAGTCGAAGCTGGGACAGTAGAAACAGGTAAGGGAGAAGGAGCAGATAAATCGAGCAAAGAAGCACTTGTAGGTAAGGGAGGAATAGAAGAAACGGCAATAAAGGAAGAAAGAGGAGGTTCATCCAAAACAGGACCTAACTCACCACTTTCGAAACCCCTAATGAAGAGACGTTGAATGGACTTATAAGTGTCCTGGGGGATGGTCTTATCATCAGAAAGAAGGTGAACAGGTTTGTTAAGATAAGCACGGGCAGGAGAAACTTCAGGCTCATCTTCAGAAATGATGCGTCTCCTAGCTCTTGGCCTAGCCACCAAAGAACTGTCTTCATCTTCATCTTCCTCGGAACTTTCTTCAACAACTTTTCTCTTTGACAGCGTAGCTTGAGTTCTTTCCAAAGAGAGGGGAATTCCAGAAGAAGCTAGAATGGCGATAGCCACTTCAGCTGTCATACCTCGAATAGCAAATCCTGACAAAAAGAGGGGTAAAAAGTTAAAAGAAGAGGAGAAAGAATTTAACATACGAAAAAGTATAAGAGATGCATACCGTGAGTTTCTACTTTCCAACCATGTTGATTAGAAATGGATTTCCATGTTCGTGCCTCCATAGGCACGACTTTCAAAATTGCATCTACCCAACCACGGAAATTAAGTACGGGTTCCACGTCTCCCATGATTGCTACAAAAAAGCAAAAAAGAATGAAATTAGAAAAGGAGTTAAAACTCTTAAAAATAGGTACGGTGAGGAAGAAAGACCTAAGTGCAAGGTTCCATTTTTCAGGAAAAGGAATATTTGTTTTACCCACCAAACCAACTGTGGGTACTGCAACATAACAGGTGTACCAGCCACGATCTTTATCATCTTCAGGGCTTACCAAGACCCTTTTACTTCTTGCAGTTAAGGTAAAGACACCATTGTGGAATAGCTTAGGGTGGTAAAGATGAATAAGATGGGGAAAGGTAAAGTCAACATCTGCTTTGACAGACAAATACCTTAAACAAGCCACTGCTCTCCATACGAGGGGGCCAATTTGTCCTAAACAAATTTTGAAAAAATGGCAAAAATCAAGTATCACTGAGTCAATAGCAGGAATAAATCCCAAAGTGAAGGGATAAGTATAAACAAAAGAAAATCCAATCCTATAAGAAGAAATTCTCTGGTTTGGATTAGGGATTACTATACGAAAGTCACTTCTCCAACGGCAATCTTTTCGAACAATGGAGATCAAAGGTTCAGTAATTAAAGAGGAAAAGGTGTCGGCTCTATCTAAATTAGCAACCCGTTCACGAAGAGATTCTCTATCATGCTCAAAAGATAGATCATTCGACACTATTTCCTCAACTAAAGGTTCTTGAAGAGGCTCAAAAGGTTCTTTGCCTTTAGAAGAGGATTTCCGAGCAAAAGAACCTCTAGTAACAATGCCAGAACTAGAAGAAGGTGTAATAGAACCAGAATTGCCACCGCGAATAGACCCTAGCTACGAAGTCTGCCTCCTCTATCCCTTCTATGTCTAACAGGGGCATTGGGAAAATCCAAAATTGGAACTTTCCTAGGGTTAGGGTTTGAAGATGACATGGTGGAAAAAGACGAATTAAAGAAGAAGAGAGTAGAAGTAAAGAGTAAAGTACTTAATAAGGTTTGTAAAGAAGAAGACAAGGGAAAAAGGATTGAATCTGTATATAATAGCAACCGTCAAAGGCCAAGAAGTGTAATGATGGAAAGCCTATAATAAAGGAAACTATCTCTTCGTGAATAGTGGAGTCGAAGAGGTCTTGAAAAAAGGCTGCAAAGTTGCAGAGCTAATAGGAAAGTAACACGTGTGCAATGGCATTAAATGGAAAAGACAACTGAAGCGTCAGTGTTGTCATGGCCTTGATTATGGCAAAAATTCTCTTTTTAATGAAGATCCACTTCCCAAATATTTGATTGATAAATAAATGGAAAGTGTGGGGATTATCTGTATTGGGAAAAAACTCAATTTATATATTGAAGATGACGTGTCATGACATATGTACTGGTCAAATGGTCAAAGTACGATAATCAATTAAGAGGCACGGGCAACAACAGATACGGGAGAGAAGAAACTTAAAGATACACGAGTCGTTACTCAAATAGCACGAGTCTCCTACCTGTTCGAATCATTTAAAGCCCAAATATCAAAAGGAATTAGAGGAATGAACCTGACAACGCAGAAGAGGCCAAATTCAATATTAAATGTCCAATACGTTAGGGAATTTGTATTTAATATGAATGATTGAGTAACGTTTCTTTTAATATCATTTATTGCTCATAATTGCCTCATTAAGACAGAGGCATTACACATTCTCCTAGAATCAACTATAAAAGGAGAAGGTCTCAACATCTGTAAGGACACGAAATACTAATGAGATAACACTGGAATACAAAACTATTTACTACTTTATTATTCTCAAAAGTCGTTTATTATTTTTGTCTCTTGATTATCAGTAACCCGATTCTTCTTTATTCTAGATTTGACTGAAAATCTATTTTTTGGTTAAACAGAGAGCGCGAAGGACGAGGGCTCCTTCGCTCGCATTTCGTCAACCGGCACCCATTGCCCAACTCGCACCGAGAGCCACTATTCGGACTGCATCGAGAGCTACCACCCAATCTGCACCTTCAAAAGAGGCTCCAAAGTTAAGGAACCAATCATCGAAGATAAGATACAATGATTCGCCCATCCAGGAGAACAAACCGGTTTAAAACTAAAACTCTTGCGAATTTCAATTCATTTTGCAGGGATAAATTTCACAAATAGTCATATAACTATGACATGTTTTCACTAAAATCATATAACTTTCTTTTCTCACACAAAAATCATAAAACTTTCACTACTTTACTCAAAAAATCTTAGTGACCGGCAAAGACATTCTCCGGTTATTTTTTTAGTATTCTGCCTTTTTTTTTTTTTGCCAAAATTCAACAACTTTTTTTCAATGCTAATTTCAACAGCTTTAGGCTTCCTCCATCCTAATTTCAACAGCTTTTTTTCAATCTTAGGGCATATTGGCCCTTGGTATCTCTCAATCCACTCTTTATTTTTTAACAACCTCCTCATAACTTGTTCTTGATCATTTCTAGCATTATTATTATGGCATTATCCCTAGCATCAAGTATATATCTAAAAAAATATGTATAACTTAGTATATTATTAAAAATAAAAATGCATAAGGAAATGAAAATTCTTAATTACCTGTTGAAACTTTCACATAAATTGTTCAACAACATGTCACATTTAGTATGACATTTAAATAATGCTCGAGTCCAGGTATTGAATGGCCTCTCAGGGTATTGAAAACTTGGGTATATAACCATGCTCAAATAGAGATTCAGCATATATAATAGTTATGTCAAAATTATAATGTATTCGGGTGCCATATCTACCTGCGAAAAAAATCAACCACTCTAAAAGGTATGACACACTCAATATTATTTTGAGCAGTAAATTTGGTCAGTGCTGATGATATTTAGAAATCAATTTAAGAAATATTTCCAATAAACTAAGAATCTCTCAGTCTCACGCATATATTGTTGCCTCTACTTAGGACTAACTTATAAGAAATAACTTCAAGGAGTAGGAGAAGCAAGAACAGTCATTGATACTAGATATTTTAATAGGAAAAGAACAGTTTATACCCATATAAGGACTACACGTTTCGGTAAAATGACAAGTTGTATAATAAGTCAATCTAAAGTTGCATAACTGGCAATTTTTACTAGCACCAGATTTAAGGCCTAATATCAATATTTATGAATATTCTGGAACAAATGGATGTTCATTGTATTATAATTATGCGCAAACACTTTGCACCAGGTTAATTCTAGAAAATCAAGGAAAGAAAACACTATTCAACTTTATAAATTAGAAGTAATGAAAATTTGCATAACTTTGCAGTTTCACAACATTCCAAATTTAACCTGAAAACAATAAATTCTGAGAATTAAAAGAAAAGAAAAGCTAAATATGGAAACTGAATTTTGGCAAAAATTAAAAATAAAAAGGCAGAATACTAAAAAAAACAACCGGAGAATGTCTTTGCCGGTCAGTAAGATTTTTTGAGTAAAGTAGTGAAAGTTTTATGATTTTTGTGTGAGAAAAGAAAGTTATATGATTTTAGTGAAAATATGTCATAGCTATATGACCATTTGTGAAATTTATCCCATTTTGCAGGCACATCTCACTTAAAGATTAATAGGCTCGTTCTTTCAATTATAACAAAAGATAAAGTAATCCAATTCAACGTTTAATTTGCGGAGCATCCAACAACATCGAAATCTGAATATAAAACTGCTCATAATCTACACAGTGTATTTGATGTAGTGTCTTATAAGAGAGATCAAACTCAAATCAACAAAATGGCCACTAATTTTTAACAAAGTCACCAAAATAAACAAACTTGAAAATTAGTACATGTGAGCACGTGATTTCTGTCACGCTTAAATTACTCCTATAAAATTCCTTAGAATTAGGATTTTTCTTTATTATTTAAATTTTTAGAAATTAATTGCAAGATTTTGTGTCTTGTTTGCATTTTTGTGTGCATTTTTTATTGATATAATTCCAAAATATACAAAAATAGTGTACATTTTAATATTACAAACTAAAAGAAAATACCAAAATGGTCCTTGCATTTCTACTTTTAATTTTTAAAATTTGTCTTAAATTTTCTTTAAATTAGGAATTAATTAATTTTGGAAATTAATTAGTATAATTGTAGAGTCAATTGGGCCTTTTATTTTAATCTTGCATTTAACAAAATCAAAAAAATATAAAAATACAAAATGAAAACAAAATAAAGAAAAGAAAACAAAGATAAAAAGAATTAAAAGGCTTTTGATTTTGGGCCACGCACATAAGGACTCCAAAAATTGGACCAAAAATCACCCCATGCCCAGGCCCAATCTAGTCTCTAACCCGACCTGACCCAATGGAATCAAAACGACGCAGTTTTGGCGTCGAGCAATCCCAGCCGTCTAGGAAACTTAGATCAACAGGCAGGAACTAGGGAACGTTTGATATTTAAATGTCGGATTACCTCCCCCCCCACCACCACCACCACCACCGTATCATCGTCTCCAAACCCTCAACGTCCAGAGCCTATAACGCCTCCGCCGGAAATCGCTCATGGCGGCGACCCGTCTCCGTTCGACCCCAAAATAACACCCTGAATCCCCCTTCTCTTCCTCTATCCAAATCCATAGCCCACTTCTCTCGAATCCCACCCCAGGCCGTCGAATATTGGATCGAAAATTCCCCGGCCAAGATGCAAGTTCATCCAAACTCGCCCAAATTAACACCCTGAGTCCCTCTTCCCTCCCCTTATCCAAATCCCAGGCTAGCTTCCCTCGAATCCTACTCAAATACTTCGAATCTTGAATCGAAGGTTTTCCGATCATGACCCAAAGTAACCCAATCACCACCAAATTAACACCATATAACCGTCGGGACACCCTCTATCAGACCCCCCAGGTCCCGTCACTCGAACAAGGCCAGAACTTCTCGAATATTAGTTTGAAGTTTTCCGGCCAAAACCCTAGTTGCACCAAATTACTCCAAATTAATACCATGTTATCCTCTCGTCTCCCTCATGAGGAATCCAGTGTCAATGGCGGTCAAATATCATATGAATGATGCAAATTTCAAATCGGAGGGCAACAGAATTTTGAGCCGTCAGTTGAGTTTGGTTTTTCTTTTGTACTTGATTCTCTTCTGTTTTCATACCTGTTAAATCTCTAGTCTAATATGCATCTAATTCCTGTCAATTTTTGTTTTAATTCTGTGCCTGATTATTGGTCCATTTAGATTTTATTTTGCCATCCTTTAGTTCTAGCTAATCGTTAGTGTAATTTCATTAGAATAAGATTTATTAGGTGTCGATATGGTTTTCTGATTCATCTCAGTTGGTTTAGTTAGGAATAAAATTCAGTTTAATTTTGATTACGAGTAGATATTCTCCCTGTTTTCTTTTCTAATCATGATTAAGTATAAGTGGTGGTATAAATTCATGCTTGTTAAGTTTTCTTGTAGTTTAGTCTTGTTTTCTGATTTCAAATTCCGTTAGATATATGTTTTGTTGATTTTAATTCACCTCATTGCAATATTCAGTTAGCTTAAATGGTTAATTCAAAGGAAATAGTGAGAGCAAAATAGGGAGTTCAAATGGAAATTTTACAAGTGGCTGAAACTAGAATGCTCTAGAGTCTTCTAAAATAGGACTTTAGTCACAATTTTTGAAGTTTAGGATAGTAACTTGAGGAACAAGTTAATAAGTAGAGGGCCAATGTGAAAATAAAGAGGGACCAAAAGGAAAACAGAAATTTTGAGGGTTGCCCCTCATTTTGCCTATAAAATGGCACTCTCATGCCTTGAAACACAAGTTTTTGAACCTCCAAAAGTTCCCCCAAAAGGTACTATCTAGTCTTCAGATCTGATTTGAAATACAACATTCAAAAACCCCAAAAACAGTAGAAAACCTATAGAAAAACTATTAAAAAAAATCAAAAATACTGTTTCATTGAAAATTTCCAGTTAACTTTGAATTTTAGCTTCTGAATTGCCTCACTTAGCCTATATTCTGTTTGCTGATACATTCTGGTGGTGCCTGGGGGTCATTCGAGTGTGTTTGGGTCCAATTGAGGCTATTTTAGGCTGGTTTAGTTGACTGTTGGTTTCAGAAGTTGTTTTGGGATTAGTTTTGAGTCTATTTAGGTTTCTGCAAGTGAATTTGGTCTACTATTGGTGTTGTTCTTCTCTAAAAATCATTCTGGGCTGCTCATTCTGTTTTCTGAGCTGTTTTTGATCATCAATTTACTACTGCTGTGACTTGTGGTTGACACTGTTATTTGTCGTGGCTGACCTCCTCTTCTTCTATTTTGTATCTCGACTTCCAGGTACTTTTCCAGCTTCATTTGATGTTAAAGGACTAAACCTGGGTGTATTGGTCAATTGAGAAAATGAAATCTAGATCATGTTAATTTGATGTCAATTTGTTCAATGTCGTGTTAATTTGAATTTTAGTTGCACAGTAGTAGTAGTAGTAGTAGTAGTAGTATTAGTAGTAGTAGTTATAATTTGTGATAATTGTACTGTAATGGGACTGTTTGTGTTAGATATTAGCATTCCAGTTTATTAGTAAATGAATGGACAGGTAGGCCTGCTAATTTCATTTGATTCGTATATGAAATCTAGTCAGTCATGAGATAAATTTCTAGTAGCTAGTTTTGTACTCAATCAATAGTGGAATTGTTCGAAAAACTAAATGTACATATTAATGGACATGAAGGTTACAAATAGGCAATCAAGTTATTAGTTTATGCATCTGAGATTAGTCATATGTATTTAGTTGAATTCATGGCTTTTATGTTTATGTGTGTCTCTTTTGCTAGTGTTAAAAACGGAAGATAAATCTAGAATGGTAATATGGTGAGATTTGTGTTTTAAATTTGAAAAAAGCAATCAAATCCTGGGTCTCTTCTATTCATATTTAGACTTTGAATTTCCTGCTCAAATCTGTGGTTCGCCCGTTAATTTATGAAGAAAACTGGGCCAAGCGGCAGCCCGACAACGTGGGCTGATTACAAGGTCCTTTCTCAAAGTAAAGTAGCTCTTAAAGAATAATAATAAATTAGGACTCTTCTTATTATTAGAGACAAATTAACTAGAAAATCACAGTTAACTTTAGGATTGGCATTTAAATAAAAATGATGAGACGAGCCTCGCTAAATAAAATGTAAATTGCGGGGCCCTCATTCAATACTTAATTAAAAATATTTAGACCTCGGGATGAGTCGTCTAGCGAATTTCGCGGCCTTCCCCAAAGATAAATACGCGTAAGTCACTATAGGCGTGCTTTTTAATAATTTACTTTCTTAAACTCGGGTGCACATTTATGTAACCCAAATCCAAATCTCAACGAAGTCGAAATATGTCAAAAACTGCGGGTGCATTTATGTGACGTGGTTCGAGATGCATTTTCACGACGTTGCAATTCTCTTTAAAAAATAATAATAAAGCAGCTTAAGTTAAAAAGCATATAAGTCAAAAACATGTATTAAAATCAGATTTTTAGCCAATTACAATAATTTAAGCGACCGTTCTAGAACCACGGGATCCGGGGGTGCCTAACACCTTCCCTCGGGTCAACAGAATTCCTTATTCAGTATTTCTGGTTCGCAGACTCCAATTGGGAAGTCGAAATTTTCCTCGATTTGGGATTCAAGTTAAACCAGTGACTTGGGACACCAAAAGCCAATCCTATCCCAAGTGGCGACTCTGAAATAAATAAATAATCCCATTTCGAATAAGGTCACTTAAATTGAAAAAAACTCTCTTATACATTTTTCCTTCGGGGTAGGTGTGTAAAAAAGGAGGTGTGACAGCTCTGGCGACTCCGCTGGGGATCGAACCTAGAATCTCTGGTTCAGGGTTCAATAATTCGAGCTTAGTATAATTATTGTATTTGGCTTTGTCTGATTTTCCTACATGTTTCATGCTAAATGTGCTAAATGCTTTACCGCTTTGATATTATCTGAATTGTATATATAAAATTGTTACGAAACCCTTCTCTTCTCATCTCTGAGGATATGCTTACTGGTTGAGACTCCCTATTATGTTAGTGTCATACCTTAAAATAAGAAAGAGGCCAGACAAGTTACTAAGCTGGATGGCCTTTTGGTTCCCGGTACGTAGCCCCCTCCTCGACTCGAGTTGTCCTTCGGGTACACAGTCTAGAAAATATACCCAGGTTTTGAACCTAGAATAACTCAACCCCATGCCAGATCTCTAGTAGGACGGTTGTTTGCATCATGTGCATTTGACTTAGGGGACTCAACATAGGCGTTGGGTCCGTCTAGGATAGGTGACCTGAAATGAATTGACCATCCTGATGCATCTTACGTGCTACTTGCGCATTTATTTGCTCGACTTTGCTTGTTCATCGGCTTGTATATAATGAGTGAAAATTGAGAAAAAATAAGCAGTGTTAGGACTAAGTGAAGGTGACCATTTGAAAAAAAATCAATGCCCAAATAGTACCGAAATGCTGTCGGATTTTAAAAAAAAAACTAAAAATGGAAAAAAGAAAAATATTTGAAAAAAACATAGAAAGAAAAATGGTTGTTCAAAATAGTTTTTGGCAAATCGGCCCGAACTACGCTGGTTTGATTCTCACCGGGTGTGAGATACGTAGGCAACCCTTATCGGGTCCAATCTCCCCTTTGCAAAAATAGCCCAAAAAATGTCAAAATTTTAATTTTTTGTCAAAATAAATCGGACCGAACTATGCAGGTCTGATTCTCACCGAATGTGAGATACGTAGGCAAACCTCATCGGTTCCGACCCCAATTTTCAAGAAATCCAAAAATATTTTCCTTTAGTTCCTTCTTTAAAAATCTCTCTTTAGAAACTTCAAAAAAAAAATATTTTTCTTTAAAAGTCCCTCTTTTGAAAATTAAGAGGTTACATCCAAAATTCAAAAATATTTTCTTTCTTCCTTAGAAAACAAAAGAAAACAAATGAAAATTCAAACAAAAAAATATATATATTCTTTTTACTTTTGAAATTCCCAAAGTAAAACAAAATCCCTTTCTTCTTTTAAAATATTTTTAGAAAATTCAAAAACAAATCATCAAAAAAAATCAAAAATATTTTTCTTTTGCCTTAAAGCTCAATGGTCTAAATTTTATACAAAAAAAAAGAGTTAGTTTACTCAATTTCTAAATTTGCCCGAACTACGCTGGTTTGATTCTCACCGGATGTGAGATACGTAGGCAACCCTCATCGGGTCCAACCTCCCTTTTGCAAAAATAACCAAAAATGTCAAAATTTTAATTTTCGTCATAAATAAGTCGAGCGATGCCATTCTTGTTTAAAATAAGCTGAATGTCCCCAAAGGGACGCCGGAAGGCTGTTTTTTGCAAGAACAGCCACCCTGAGTCATTTTAAACGGTTGGCAGGCACAGCCTTAAAATCTCCCTCCCGGAAGTGCTGAAAGGTCGTATCTGCAAAACCAAGTCCCTGGTTTTTCTTTACTTATAAAATTTCCAAAGTTTCAATAAAAAGAAAAAGAATTTTTAGAAGTCTTTCTTTTAAAAAAAAACAAAAAGAAAAATCAGAAATCAAAATCAAAAATATTTCCCTTAAAGCATTTCTTTCAAAAATTCCAAAAAAAGGAGTTAGCTTATTTGCAAGAACTACGCTTGGTCTGATTTATGCGGGGTCATGATACGTAGGCAATCAACATAAGATTCTACCGTAATCCTAAGAAAAGAGAAAAAGAGAAATACAAGGGAAATAAATAAAGGAAAAACAAGAGAGAAAAAGAAGCACAAAAGAAGAAAATAAGGCATCGAGAAAAAACCATGGCCAAAGAAAGGAAAAAGCAGAAAATGGAAAAGAAAGAAAAGAAAATGACAGAAAACAAAACAAAAGAGAAAGAAAAGAGAAAAGGAATAAGAGGACAAGCCGGGATGACGCATGCAACCGAAGCAAACACGTAGATATTCATTTAATTGTGTAGGTGCATCACACTCCAATGTGCAGTTACCTATCTGTTATTTGTTTCATACTAACCATTGTTGCTGTCATCCCAACTGAGCTTTTTAGAAACAGTGGTTGATTTGTGGTAAGCTAGCCTCGCATCGATACTTCACCAGATCCAAAGAAAATACAGAAATGTCATCTGAAATGACTCTACCTGCTATCCCCATACCCGAAGACAGACCAATCTCTGGGGTCCTGACCTCTTAATCCCTTACAGCTGAAGAAAATCGGATCCTGTACCTGCGATTGATGGAAATGTGGGATGCTTGGAACAATGAAAAGGAACTCCCAAACACTATCCCCGGTTTCCCGAAGTTATTCCCTAGATCTGGAGGGGTTACCACTGTCCCCATCAGCCGCCCAAATATTCCTCTGGGGCAACCTACTATGACTGCTAACTTCTTCGGAACACCCTCTGAGGCTCACCCCCAAGTGTTCCCGTCTGGGATTGCTCCCAACATCTTCACAACTCCACCATCCTCTGCAACAACACAACCATCGCTACCAAAGCATGCTTTTGACCCCTCGGTCTTCACATTCCAGAATCCCGTCTTTCAGGCCGAACCTCCTCATTATCCTCAATACACCTACTCTCAGCCACCATACGAGCTTACGCCGGGGCAGGACAAAACCCCTAAATCCCCAGAACAGGATGAAATGGCAAAGAGAATGAGAAGCCTCGAGCAAAGATTGAAAAATATGCAAGGCTTGAGCGGGCAGAAGAGCGTCTCATATACAGACTTATGTATGTTCCCGCATGTACACTTGCCATCAGGATTCAAAACACCAAAATTTGAAAAGTACGATGGGCATGGCGACCCCATTGCTCACCTAAAGAAGTATTGCAATCAGTTACGGGGTGCCGGTGGAAAAGAAGAATTATTGATGGCATATTTCGGGGAAAGCTTGATTGGTATCGCTTCAGAGTGGTATATGGATCAGGATGTCTCGTGTTGGCATATTTGGGATGATCTCGCCCGAGACTTTGTTCGACAATTTTAGTAAAACATAGACATTGCACCAGACAGGAACTCCTTGGCGAATCTAAAGAAAAAGCCCTCAGAGAGTTTTCGCGAGTATGCAATAAAGTGGCGTGAACAGGCGTCAAGAGTGAAGCCTCCAATGGATGAAGTAGAGATGGTCACTGTTTTCCTGCAGGCCCAGGAAGCAGACTACTTTCATAATATGATGTCCGCCATGAGTAAGCCTTTCGCAGAGGCAATAAAAATTGGAGAAATGGTAGAAAATGGGCTAAAAACGGGCAGAATCTTGAGTCAGTCGGCCATAAGAGAAACCTCCCAAGCCATTCAAGGCGGTTCTGGAGGAATGACCAAGGGAAAAAATAAAGAAGAAACAGTTATGTCAACATCGGGAGGAAGAAGGTACCGGGCTCCTAGACCGGTGTTCTCAGAAAGAGCCTCTCAACACTATTACCCTCACACAGATGTGACCTATGCTCCTCCACCTTATGCGGTCATGAGTGCTCAACCTTTCGGCCGACCGCAACCGCAAGCTAACCGAAATACACCTTCATTCCAAAGAAACCATCCTCCTTACCAAAACTAATACAATCTTCGACCACCACAAAATAATTTCCGCCCTCGGGAACCACCTAGACGACCAAATTTTACACCAATTGGTGAACCATACTCTAGTTTGTTCCCGAAGCTCGTCCGGATGAACCTACTACAACATATCCCCCAAAACAGGTCGAACCCGGAATCTATAGCCTATCAACGGGGTGTCCATTGTGCCTATCATTCCGGAGCTGAAGGGCATAGTACTGACAACTGCTGGACATTGAAGAAAGCTGTAGAAGATTTGATCGAACAAGGAAAAATAGTATTGAGAGATGAAAAAGCCCCGAATATTGCCAATAACCCTTTGCCCGCTCACAACAACGGGCCAGTAATTGGGATGATCTGTGAGGACAGAGAATTCGATCCAACCTTAAAAGCTATAATTGCTATCGCCGATGTAGAAAGGAAGCCCAAGGTGGACCCGAAGCAATAGAAAGGGGAAAAGAAGAGCCAAATCACTAAGACAGAAATAGAAAAGAAAGTTGATTTGAAAAAAGAAACGCAAATGTACGTACCCAAGCAAGCCTATGTGGTGCGGGGGACAATCAAACTACCTCGGCTGAGTGAGCCAGTGGTTGTTGGACGCGTACCACAGAAGCCTATGACGAACCCTGCTGTGGTACCATGGAATTATCATCAGACGGTGGTTACAGACAAGGTTAAAGAGGTCTTGGGAGTGCTGCTAGAAAACCCCCCTGTGGAGGAATACTCAAACGCAGAGGAAGCAAACAATGCCACCAGAAGGCGTTTCCCGCTTAAGAAGCTTGTGAATGCTGAGGAAGCCGAAATGTTCTTTCAAAAAATGAAAATGGCCGATTATGAGGTGGTACATTTGTATGAAACTTTTGTCAAGCCTAAGTACAGCAAAATGGAAGATGATGAGGTGTTCACGGCTGAAGAAAGTGAGGAAATACGTGGGGCAATGTGGAGAATGCTCTACGAAGCCCACATGGTCCAGCCGAGAGAGGGCACTAGCACCACTGAGGTGTTATACATGGGACTAAGCGCCAAGCTTCAAAACTGGAAGGCTATGCCATTGCCGATCAGGCGGGAGTCCCGGTAGACCCGTCCTGCTACTTTTTCTGCATCCCGAGTTATTCTAGGGTGTAACTCGGATGTTTCCTGTAGTTTCTTGTCTTTCAATTCCCGAATGTGAACCATATTATCTTCAAAATTCCAAGAAATGAAATCAATATTTCATCGTTCATTTTTCTTTATTTTGCTCCTTCATTTCTTTATTTTTAGCTCTAATAATGCAGCTTTAAATAACATGACATGCTTGCGGACTTTACACCCAGACTCAAACACATTGTCTAACTGTGAAATAATGAATCAACAGTCGAAATGCAAAGAGGTAACCTTGAGGAAATAAAACAAAGAATTGGAACAATTGAGAGAAAATTGGTTCGCGGGTTGAAAAGGTCCATGCATTACAACAAAAGAGGGTGTTGTACTCAGGGCACATCCGGGCATTTGTACCAACAAAGAATGGCCCGCGCTTACAACAAGAAGGTGTGTCCCAGGAATTTTGAAATGGGACAACTCGAGCTCAGACGCATTTCCCCTCACCACCAGGAAGGAAAAGGAAAATTCGCTCCTAATTGGAAGGGTCCATACATCATCTGGAAAATATTGCTGAGAGGAGCACTGTATCTGGGGGACATTGAAGGAAATGATCCTGAAACATCAGTCAATGCAGATGCAGTAAAAAGGTACTATGTCTAGACCTCGTGCGACGATAGCTTTTGTGTAATTGAGATGACGAAGGCTTTCCTTCCCGCTACCCCAAACACTATCAATCCTTCGTAAACCCTTTGAGACGGTTATGCTTTTTATTCACCCTCTTTGGAACCCGGAAGTACTATCGAAAAATGAGAGAAAAGAAAAGAAAAGAAAAAGAAAAAGAAAAAGAAAAAGAAAAAGAAAAAAAAAGTAAAAATAAAAAAATAAAAATAAAAATAAAGAAAAAAAAAAGAAGAAAAGAAAAACAAAAGAAAACAAAAGTAACAAAACGTAGTTGCCTGAACTACGTTTAACTTGATTCCGAAAGGATACGTAGGCAGCCTCTCCTTGAGGTTCAGTCACACCAAACCAAAACTCCCAATTCCCCCAAAGAATTGAAATTGGGGCAGAAGATATAATGGTTCGGCCATGAATCCGCCGAAATGGTTCCAAAGTTGTAGTTCCGCCCAAAATCCTTTTTACCCCCAAAGACCTCGTCCAATTCCTTCCGATCAATTGGAAAAGGCAAGGAAGTGGAAAACGTCATTGTTGGAATCCGATGCAATTCGAATTGAGAGAAATAAAATGAGAGAGTCTTATCGGTGAAAACCTTCGGGCACCATAAGGCGATGGTGAGTAGAGACACTGAAAATGAGAGAGTGCATTTAGTGAAAACTCGCAAAGAGCACTATCGGACGACGGTGAGAAGAAAAATGAGAGAGGTCGATTGGCAAAAACCCGCAAAGGGCGCTGTCGGCCGAAAAGAATACATCTCATCACTAAAAGAGTCCTGGCAAGGTTCCCTAGTTTTGAAATGCGGATCAATGGGTTCACGAGAAGTTGGAAAGTTTGTGTGGGTCGGGCGTCCAGTCCATGAAGCATGTCATGTTCATTTGAAGCTAGCACGTACCCCAGATAAGTCCTTCTGTTCCCCCAAAAGGGACGCTTCTCTTTAAACTCATATGCTTGCCTTTTGCATACTCTTCTTTGAATCCCTTTCGGTTAACTCTGATTCCGTAACTATTACAAAGAAAAGGTGGCAGGACCAGTTTCACAAGGATCCGCCTGGCAAGAGTCGAAGAAAATACCCAGCCTCAGCGGATGCAACAGGCCAATCCCGACTGACCATAGGGGTTGATGGTTTCAAAGTAAAGGCATTTGAAAAGAAAGGAAGTCAAAGGCAAAGTTCCCAAGGGCAGAATAAAGTGAAAAGCCAAAGCCCATACGGGTGAGTCATAATGAAATCCTGAGAGTTGAACCCGGTCGGTTTTGAAAAAAGATTCACCCTCACGGCCAACAAGCAGCAAAGTTCTCAACGGAAAAGGGGTCGGGATCAAGCAATTGGGATGATCAAGTCCACAAAACCAACTACTGTTTCAAACTAACAAATTGTTCTTTGTTGAAAACAGGTCTTATTCAGAACAAACGCTGAAATAGCTTTGCAGCGGGGACACGACCAAAAGGAAGTTTCCCCAAATTCTTTCACACGTTTTGCTAAATAAAAAGGAAAATTTAAAAAGAAGAAGAAAAGAAGGAAAAAGAAGAAGAGAAAATGAAAATGAAAATCCCAAAAGAAAAACAAATCATAGTAGTATATGAGCTTTTTCTTTCCAAATACCGGCCAAAAAACCGAGGATCTCCCGGCCAAAAAATCGAGGATCTCCCGGCCAAAAAATCGTGGAGCTTTTTCTTTCCAAATCCCGGCCAAAAAACTGAGGAGCTTTTTCTTTCCAAATCCCGGCCAAAAAATCGAGGAGCTTTTTCTTTCCAAATCCATGCCAAAAAACCGAGGATCTCCCGGCCAAAAAACAGAGGAGCTTTTTCTTTCCAAATCCCGGCCAAAAAACCGAGGATCTCCTAACCAAAAAACTAAGGAGCTTTTTTCTTTCCAAATCTCGGCCAAAAAATCGAGTATCTCCCGGCCAAAAAAACGAGGGGCTTTTTCTTTCCAAATCCAGGCCAAAAAACCGAGGATCTCCCGACCAAAAAATCGAGGAGCTTTTTCTCTCCAAATCACGACCAAAAAATTGAGGATCTCCCGGCCAAAAAATCGAGATTTTTCTTTCCAAATCCCGGCGAAAAAATCGAGGACCTTTTTCTTTCCAACTCCCGACCAAAAAATCGAGGATCTCCCGGCCAAAAAATCGAGGATCCCCCGGCCAAAAAACCGAGGAGCTTTTTCCTCCCAAATCCAAAAAAAAAGAAAGAGGATCTCCCTACACAATCCTGATTTGATTTCTTAGATATGTGTCACAACTAACTCACGAAATTTTCCTAGTAAAAACTGGGGCAGAAAAATTTCGTTCGTTTGTTTGTTTTGGTATCTTACGCAGGTCGATCTCAAGACACAGGGTGCGAGATGACCAATGGAATGAGTCTCAATCCAGAATCAACAAAAGAAGAAAAGAAGAAAAGAAATGAACTCAAATGTGAAGCAAGAAAGGCGCGGAATGCTCAAAATCTGATTGAAGTCACAAGCTCCGCCGATCCTATTTTGACCCAATGCTGCATGAAGAAGTAAGCACCTACAACTTGCGAGCATCAAGATTTAGATCGGAGTCCACAAACAAATTAGCTAAGACTCAAGATCAAGCTTCAAGAAAATTATAGATAGGAATCTTGTAACTCATAGTTGATAGGCATAGCTAGCTTAGCTTTGATTTTTTTTTTGGTGTAATAAGGAAGTCAGCAAGCAGTAGCAGCAGCAACCGCAGTGAAAGTCACAGCTCCTGGTAGTCCTAGCTACCAAACCATCCAGAACTACACTGACATGATTGCTTTATAGCCAAGGATATGTAAGCAACCTTTGAAGTAGGGTTCGGTCAGACGGTTTTCAAAATGCTTCTCATGGAGTGCTGAGCATGCAAAAATCCTTCATAATGACCATTTATCTTTGCCCGAAAACCCTTCGTGTCTTCGAGCAAAGAGGGGAAGCTGTGAGCACATGATTTTTGCCGCGCTTAAATTACTCCTATAAAAATTTTTAGAATTAGGATTTTTCTTTATTATTTGAATTTTTAGGAATTAATTGCATGATTTTTTGTCTTGTTTGTATTTTTGTGTGCATTTTTGATTGATATAATTCCAAAAATATACAAAAATAGTGTACATTTTAATAGTACAAAATAAAAGAAAATACCAAAATGGTCCTTGCATTTCTACTTTTAATTTTTAAAATTTGTCTTAAGTTTTCTTTAAATTAGGAATTAGTTAATTTTGAAAATTAATTAGTATAATTGTAGAGTCAATTGGGTCTTTTATTTTAATCTTGCATTTAACAAAATTAGAAAAAATATAAAAATACAAAATAAAAACAAAATAAAGATAAAAAGAATTAAAAGGTTTTTGATTTTGGGCCATGCACATAAGGACTCCAAAAATCGGACCACAAATCACCCCATGCCCAGGCCCAATCTAGTCTCTAACCCGGCCTGCCCCAATGGAATCAAAACGACGTCGTTTTG